>VDFB02230690.1:0-16586 GCA_007258455.2 Sequoia sempervirens | reverse complement strand
GTCTAAGTCAGCCTAGGTGATATCCCTTGGCATAAAATAGGTATATATAGGAGGTTGTGATTCTTATTTCATCATCAAGTGTGAAGTGTGTTCTCATTAGAGATATTTGGGAGGTTTCCCCTGAGGTGGCTTATTATTTCTCAGTTATTATCAAGTATTTGTATATTTCATATCCATATTCTTCTATTGTGCAAAGTTATTTCACTTAAACACTTTAACATACATTGTAACTATTTAGAGCATAAAGTATCTTTTCATGTATTTGTAGAACTCACAACTTTATCTTATCAAGGTGGTTGTTCATCTTCACATTCTCTTTGGAGTCCCCTTACCATTGGGAACATAAGGAAACAATTTGGAAAATGATGTCAAAGAAAAACTTTAGCATTTTAGCTTCCTAATGAATATTATGCTTTGAAAAAAATACCAAGCATCTACTTTTCTATATATTAAGCAAAATGATATGTCTCATAGAGTCCACAACAACAATTTTTTGAAGGTCATAACTTATAATAGCTTCTTTCAACATAAAACATGATAAAAAAAATAGTAGGAAGAAATATAAAAATAATATTCAATTTTCTTTTAGCCCATGAACAATCCCAAAAAATATGCTTCAAACTTTCATTGTGGTGGCAAAAAGAGCATTTAATTGGCTGAACCATCCTACATCTCAACCTGTCACCCACAAGCAATTTGAAGTGTAAGGCTTTCCAAGCTAGAATTTGAGCATTGGCCTCAACTTTAGATCTTCAAAATTGAGCACTCAATCTTTTCCATATCTTTTCTTTGAACTTACATTTCCATTTCTAATTTAGCCTTGGATTTAGGGACAAAGAAGGTAGGAGACTTAGATAGACCCTTTTTAAAGAAAAATAACCAAACTAAAACTTGGATGACCACCACCAATATTTAAGAAAATTACACTGTAGGGGAGTGTAAAGCTTCATAACAAGGTCCATAGGAACCAATACTTTCACAAAAATAAAAAACCTTGAAACTTACTATTTAGACAAAAAATATTCTTAATGTTTTGTCAAGTTTCCCAATCTAGAGAATTAAAATCCCACAAGTCCCTCTATTGAATCCCTTTATTGAATAGATAATATTCATTCCTCAAAAAGGAGACAACAAGAGGTTGGCCTTGATATTGAACCATTCTATTCCACTAACTAGACGATGACCCAAAACTAAAACCATGTTGCAAGGAAGATCATTTCCAATTTAGATATTTACAAACCTATTGTCACACCTTCCATATGTAAATAAGAGGAAATGAACAAGTTTTAAATGAAATGAAGGAGCGAATAATGTTTTGTCTAACCAACAAAGAGATTGTCAATTACTTTGACAGAATCCTATATAAACTGGTCACAAACTAAATTTTTCTAAGGCTCTTCACCAACAACAACTCCAGTTATCCATTTAGCTGACAAACAAACCCCTTGAGTTTTAGGCTTTAACAATCTTAAATGAACTTTAGCTTAGGTTGGATACAATGAATCTAGGAAGTGGATTTAAAACCAACATCACCATTCCAATTAGACCATAAAAAGTGGTACATAATTTTGTTTATTTTCATAACCTCTTTTCGAGGGCATCCAACAAGAGGAGGAATACACGTGAAGAAAAAAATATGTGGTTCATAGCTATTTTTCCTATGAATGAAAGGGTAAGAATTTATTGCATCAAAAAAAATTCTTATACAAAGCAAGTAGAATCCTTAACAGGCACCTAAGGAAATAGCTAGAAGTCCCAAAACCACCAAACATCCATAGAGTGGGAAAAACCTCCATCAAGAACAACCAACTGAAAAGCATCATATTGCCATGTCCTCCATAATCAGCCTATCTTTTGGAAGCCCATTTGGCCAAACAGTCAGCAACCCTATTCCACACCCATAGAATATGCATAAAGGAGACAAAATATAACATGGAACTCAATCTAATAATCTTCTTAACTATTGAGGCAAGATGCTAGCTAACCCTAGATCCACATTTTGCTCATTCAACATATTAACCAAGATTTGAGAGTCTGATTTACAAATTATCTTATGCCAACCAAGGGCACAAGCTTTTTCAATAGAAAATAAAATAGCCTAACCTTACATGAGGTTATTAGTTTGTTGTCCCTTACAATGAAGAAGAAGAAAAAACCTTACTAGATCTATCCCTTCCAACTCCACCAATCCCAACATTCCTAGGATTTCTTCTAGAAGAACCATTAGTATTAATCTTTAAAACATCCCTTGAAGGAGGGGACCAACGACCTTCTCTTTGAGTTTTCTTTTTGGATTTATGACACCTCTAAGTACAAAGGGGAACCCGACACTAGACCATGCAAACCTAAGCTCTTCACTATCTATTCATCTCTCTTCTCCAAGGAGGGAGATGCTTCACATTTAGCTTCCACAATCTCTTGAATCATGCCAACAACTCTCTACCAAACATGTTGAACCATCAACTTACTTCCCCAAAAGATCCTATGCTTCCTCTCAAGCCTTCTTTGTCAAAGGATAAAAGAGGGGCCAATATTTAATACTATCTAAAGGAATGAAACTTGTGTAGGAGGCCTCCCTAGACTTCTCCAAAACTCAATCAATGAAGAAGAATGGAAACAAGCATGTCTCCAATTCCCCACCAAAGGTGCCAAATAGCCCTAGAAAAAGAGCATTGGAAAAATAAATGGGACAAATCCTCTTCACTGTTGCCACATAGAACACATACAGACAGTCCCTCAAAACCTAGATTTTGAAGGTTATCCTAAGTAAGGCATCTATTCCAAGATAAAATCAACAAAAATAAATTACACTTGGGCCAAGAAAACTTATTTTGAAAATTTTTCCACCACAAAACTTCCCTCCCCCCATATTTCTGAAGGTTCAACTCTGATAACCACTAGCCACCACATAAACCCCCTTGGAATCTAGGCTCCAAGCCAAAATATCATGCTCTCTGAGTGAGTTACACTCTCCACCAACTAGAATATTTCTTATCATAGTGTATTCCACTTTTGGTCCCCTAGTTGGCCACTCAATTGGATCCTTCCATCTAGACACTCCCACATGCCCATAAAGTTGATTAAATTTAAAATATGTAACCCATGACCAACTAGCCTCCAAGAAGTTGTGGAAAAGTTCCTACAGATTGGGATACATGATCATAATTGGGGGATAAATATCCCAAGAATCATACCAAAAGAGAGCTTTAGAACCCCTATTACAAATCCAGAACAAACCTCCCTTTATCAACTTAGCTCCCTTTTTAAGCATTTCCCAAATAACATGACCTTTACCCAAAAGAGATATCTAAGGAACCTCTTCCTTTGCCACCCCCTTCAGGTAATTTTTAGAGATGACCTTGGATCCTACATGATCTTTCTCATTGCACCATCTCCAATATAACTTAGCCAATAATGCCAGATCATTAAGGCTAGCCTGTCACAACCCAATGCCTCCTTCCTATTTTTTCCTACAAACAATCTCCCACTTCACTAGAATCCACTTTAAATCTAAGCCAAACTACTAACCCATAAAAAATTCCTTGCAAGAGAATCCAAATCCTTAATAAATCTAGGGAGATCCACCTGAAGCATACACCTGTAATTAGGAAGAATCTACACCATTGACTTCAAAAGCAATACTTGTCTCGTAAAGGACAACCACCTATGGGTCCAATAATTCACTCTCGCACAAAAATTATCTAGAATACCTCGCCAAGATCCCCTGGGAAGGGTACCAACAAAGAGAGGTATGCCAAGATAGGTCATAGGAAAATTACCAATTTGAAATATAAGAAAATGAGAAATTCGTTGTTGAATAAGCAAGGGGATGTTGAAGAAGAAAATGGAAGATTTACCTTCATTGATCTATTGGCCTGAAGCTATGAGATATATCTCTAACATCCTACAAAATTTGGTGGATTCTTTGATCTTAGCCACAACCATCAGAGTGGTATCATCGACAAACTGTAAATATGTCTGTGGAGGCAATCCATTATGCCAACTCCAACCCTAGATGAAGCCTTGATTAACATGAATCTTAATAACCCTCCCCAAACCTTTAGCCAATAGAATGAATAAGTATGGCGACAAAGGGTCACCTTGTCAAAGACCTATAGATGCCCTAAACAAGGTGGATGATTCACCATTGACCAACACAAAGAAAGAAGTGGTGTGACACAAATCATCACCCACTTCACCCACTCTTCATCAAAACCAAAAGAACATAACACTTTTTAGAGAAAAGAACACTTGACCCTGTCATAGGCTTTATCCATAACTAGTTTGATAAACATAGATTTTTCTTTTGAAGCCACCATGGAATGTATGGTCTCAACCACAATTACCACACCATCTAATATTTTTTTGCCATCCATAAACCCCCATGTTCTTTAGATACAAGCTTTCTAATCACTGCTTCAACCTCTTCGCAACTATCGTAGATATAACTTATAAATCACATTACAAAGAGCTATGGCTCTAAACAAACTCAACCTATCAACACATTCACATTTGGGAATAAGAGTAAGAAAAGTAGAGATCATAGCCCTTAACATGTGTTTGTTCCCCTAAGATTCTTGCAACACTTCTAATAAATCCAATTTTATAATTTCCCAAAATTCTTGAAAGAATTATATTAGAAACCCATCAAGGTTAGGAACTTTCCCTTTGTTCATCTAAAAAACAATTCCCTCCATTTCATCAAAGGAAATAGGGCTCATAAGGTTCTCATTCATTTCCAAAGAGACAAGAGGGTTGGAATATGGTGTTGTACACCATTCAGTAAAATTTTATATTATAATGTTGTATTTAAATAATTATTTAGTTGTGATGCACCTAGGAGGTGTGGTTAATCACACTAGGTACTTATTTGGGGACCACTTGTATGTTGTATTATAACATTGAATTATTATTTAATGTGTAAGAGACATGAGATAATAATTTAATATTAAGGAAATGATAAATAAAGTGAAAACTTAGTACCCAATATTATATGAGGGGTCAATAGTTTTGTATTCACACAATTTTGTGGTACATGGTTTTATCTTACCACTTGGTTATATTTGTGTGAGCTTGAGTCTATAGAAGAAAACACATATTTATTGGTTAAGGTTGGCTGGGTGAGTGAGCTATCATTATTGAGTCTTTATAAGGAGTGCATATGTGAAGCATAGCATGGGGTGATCCCACAATACCGATTTACAATTTTTGGCCAAACTAGACAGTGAAATAATTTTTTCTAACTAAATCTTCGCTTTCAGGCACATATAGTGGCTAAACCATGAGGAATTTGAAAATGATGCAAACTAGTGATTTGTGACATTTTGTTTGTAGATTCTAAATATATTTTTTTCAAAAATTTTGGAATCAGATTGCACTTCTTTTTCCATCTCCTTCAAAAACTAGTTTTTTTAGTAAACACCATTTTTAAGGAGTGACACTCACCATATACAACATAACTTTTCTTCCATGGGGATAGGAATTCTGTTTTTTTTTAATTTATATTTATATTTCATAATTATCTAAGGTGCTTTAATCCCGGTTTCACTTAGTGTTTTATTAGATATTTTTCCTTAATCAAGTTTCAAAGTCAAACCAATTTACGAATTCAAACATGGGGCCGGACCATATACAGCGTAACTTTTTTTGTATGTATCGAAAAAAGCTGGATCAAGGGACTTCTATATCTAGATACACCATATTTTTTCAAAAAAAATTGATAATGCTGCTATTTTTCCACATATACAAAACAAAGAGCTTGATTTTGGTGAAAACCTATGTTTTAATAAAACTAAAACAAATTATGTAGGCAAACATATTAAAATTATATTCATTAAATAGCTTGTTCTGAGGACTACCATCATCCAGTTGGGTCCATGAAGTCTCCTCCATTTTTATCCTCAACCAAAGCTTTGAAGGGAAAAATTCTAGAGTTTTTTGTTATCAGAGGGGGAGAAGGGGGGGAAAGGGGGGTTTGAGCGAACCCCCTTTCCACAACCATTTTCTTTGCTTATTTTGTTGGGAAATGTGGGACCCAACATTGAATGGGTTCGCTCGAAGGGGGGTTCTAGCGAACCCCCTTTTGGGTTCGCTTGAACCAAAAGTTCATTGAGCGAACCCTAAAAACCAATTTTTTGCATGGGGTCATTTTTTGCAATTTTCCTTCACTAGAATTGTAAAACCACTTTTGTAGGTTTACCCTTGAATCAATGTGGATTCATGCTTGGACACATGGAGGATGCATTGGAGGGGCTTGCTATTTCAAAAGTATTCATGTTAACACTTGTAAGTGCATGTATTGCTTATTTGTTGATTAATAGATGGAGTATGGATGCTTTTAGAGGCTAGGTTTTTCCCTTTTGAGGGTTTTCCCAGGGTATATCTTGTGTTACCTTGTGGCTTGTCTATTTGATCTATGTATTATGGTTACTTACATGCATGTTTTTCTCTCATGGGGTTACGTAGGAAATGAAATGTGGGTATGATGCTTTATTTCCTAACAAGTGGTATGAAAATTATAATGGTTGTGGAAGGTGTGAGCTCCCAAGTTTTTTTATAATCCTTGCTTTAGTAGATTTGGTGCAAAGTTGAATATATGGCTATGCAAGATAGATCTAAGACATTACAAGGTATGAAACACATGTTGTAGGTTTTATTATGCACATTTGGGCTTTTGGGTTTGTAGATTTGTTGGGTTTATTGCAAATATGAGGCATGCAGATTTTGGGTCAAAAGGGTTTCTTGGATTGTACTTTCATATGAGGGTTTTGTAGAGGAAATTCATGGATGACCTCTTGAGACAAAATAAACCTCACCATTGGATCCAGGATGGTCGAGAAACGAAGATCATATAAAATTTTCCCTATTTTGGCCACTATCAAAAAATGAAAAAAAATCCTATCTACCCTATTTAGTTGTACAGTTGTCATTTTTTTGCAAGAAAATATATTTTTTTAAATGTATATATATATATATACTACAAAAATTAAAATTCTTGTGCTATTAAATTAAATTGAAAAAGTTTAAAGTTTAAGTTTGGGGGAGGGGGGGTGCTACGGGGGTCCTCATAGCCCCCACCCCACTCATCAACCATTGTTGAGTGGTACTGATAGTACTACTGACAGGGTTGACAACCCTACCAATTGTTGTCAGCTATCGTCTAGTTGGTAGGGATCGGCAGGGCCTAGCCAAGCCCTTGGGGGCTTTGAAAATAAAACTGCCAAAAAATTAATTATTTAAAAAACTTGTAATATTAAAAATTAAATCAAATTTAAATATGGTTTTAATTGTACCTCTCTCCAGCCACCAAAGCATCACTGGCACGCCGCCTGAGGGCCACCGACCTATCACCCTATAAGCCAAATCGGAGGAGTTTTTCAAATAGGCATAAATTTCACTCAAGATGTCAGATTTTTGACTTCTTATACTCAGTGGAAAGGTGGTTTCAAGTATTGTGTAGTGGTATAGGTTTAGTTCCATTATTTTTTTCTCTTGATTAGTTTTTGGAGCCTAGAAGTTAGATTTTCTCCATTTTGTGGTTTTAAGCATAAATTTTACATACATAATCATATTTTTTATTTTGAATAGGCATTGGAGAGCATGCATAATGTAATACACAATGGATCAGCCAAATTTTCAATTTTTGGTGTAGGATGAGATTTATACTTGTTTTATCACTTGTAGGAGCAAAAAATTTGGGGTGTGATTGCATGAGCATTAAAATGAGTCAAGATGTGAACCCTTGAGGGAGTACATGTTTTTATATGATATTTATGATGGTATAACTAATTATCAATTTGGTGATTCTTGGTACATGTTTACAAGTGTTTTTTAGAGTTGGCATTTGATGGTGATATGTACACATGTTATTTTCAATTTTGAGGACATCCAGGTTGACACAAGTGGAGACTTGGAGTCTCATGTGGGTGATAGTTGAGTGTAGGTACAATGTTGGCTATGATTATGGTGTCATGGATATGTAGGTATATTTGATAGTTGGCATGACATGATCATGTATGTGATTTCTTGGTGGTGATTTGGTTTGGTGTTGGAGGTTGTTATTATCTCCCAGAAGCTTATTTGGTTCGTTGACTATGGTTAATCACTTGTGGACATGTTTGAAAATTCATATTTGAGATTAATTTGGTGTTTGAGTCTTGTTACGTACAAGATTATCTTATTTAATATCTTGGTTTATAGGTTACTAATGTGATGATGAGTTTGCATGCTTTATTGCTTGGATCTTCGAGTTATGCAGGTGTGTGGGTTGGCCACCCAATTAGTTGCAGTGGGATGACTTGGCTATGGACTGTCTATATCCATGAGATTAGTTCAATGATAATGCAGATTTTATTAGTTGACCTTTTCTATGGTCATTTGTGCATTTGTATGTTGCTTTGGGATGAGAGGATGGATGATTAGAGTACCTGATTAGTCAGTGATTGGGACTTGTAGCATGTGGTTTTATTAAGATGTCATGATAGCTTGGTTGCATTTCATTGGTTACACTTTTCAGTGGGAGATTTTTTCAGTGATGACTTGGTGGTGTAGAATTGGTTCTTGATGGTCTGATGGTGATTATATCTTCTTGACTTGGAGATCTTGGTTCTACTTGGTATGATTGACATTTCAATTGCATGTATGGATCTAAATTATTTTCATGGAGGAGATGGCTATCATGATGTGATATGTAGCTCAGTATCACGGTTCAGTGGGAGTTGGTGGTAGTGATGTGGATTCATCATTGGTGATGGATGTTAGGGTAAAAGCACAATGTTGTATCACACTTTGTAAAGGAAATGACCAACACTGATCTGACTTTTAAACTTGAATCACTAAAAAGTGGCATATATGTTTTGAATTTTGAAATGATGTAAACTAGTAAAATATGTATTTTTTAGTATATTTTATGTTTGTGTTTTTTCAAAAAATTAAAAATTTATTTTAAACTAGTTTTTAATAAATTAACACTATAATTTAGTTGTTGATAAAATGTTGAAAATGAAGTTGCATGAGACATCAAACTTTTATAGTAATTTTTTTTTTTTCTTTCAAATTTTTTGTCTATTTATAACTTGAAACTTTAGTGCATGGATTTTATTTTTCAATTTTGATAAATATATATTTTTAAATAAATGTTAAAATGTGTGTGAATCAAAAAACAATTGATTCCATTGGATGTCAACTTTCATATTAAATATTTATCTAAAATGGAAAAAAAATTATACCATCTTGAAATAGATTCTTTTATTTAGTGCACCATATTTTTTTAATAAGTTTTAGTATTTTTCATTCGCATTGTAATCAACCCAATATTTTGTTGATAACCTACTTTTAGTAAAAATAAAAAATAAAATATAAATAATAATTAAATTATTAAAATAAATATATTTTTGAAAACTACACTTATGGATCTACAAAAGGGTATTTTTATATTTTTTTTTTTAAAAAAAATTATTAGTAGGAGTTATTGAAACTTCATGTTTTTCAAATGTTTTATTTTGGTAAATTATGGACTAGTGGTGCTCCATATATTTTTTAACAAACAATTTTAGTTAGAAAGAGTTGTGGAGTATCTAACAACTAGAATAAGAGTACACACTGAATATGTTTTGACAAAATTGATTTTTGGTTAGAAATACTTAAATTCAATTGTCTTTGATAAGTTGGTAGAAGTGTAGGCTTTAACATTTTACATTATTTTTAAGGTATTTGTGGTTTGTATTGGAGCTCTGGATCTTGTTGTTGCGAAAAGAACTTATTTACATTTAATTTCTTGTCTGAGATGGTTATCTTCATGTGATTGGAGATGTTGATTCTTGGTATAGAGTGTGTTTGGTATTGTGTCATAGTTTACTCTTAATACCGATTTAGAGTTGTGCCATGGTACATATACTCTTGATACCAAGATCTATACAATATTGCATGTGATCTCCTAGGAGGAGATGGTTAGATCATGATGTCATGATAGGTTCTTAATTTTGCGGTTGGAGCTTTGACATTGATCTTGTTAGTTCTCTTGGTATTGAGTATATTGTTCATTTGCTTGGGAGCTTGGCATGGATTGATCGGTTGGAGGTGCTCATGGACACTTGGAGACGTGGGTGAGGTTGGAGTTCTCTTGTGCCTAGAGACATTTGCTTGAGACAGTTACTCTTTGTAGGTCTTAGCAAGAAGATCGAGGAGCCTTCACTTGGATATGGACACGAGTTCATGATGGACATACAGGGAGAGAATATTTCAACCTGGAATTTGAAATTCACAACCTCTATTTAAACCTAGCTTTTGAAATACACATGTGTAATATGACCTTGAATTTTAAGTAGATGAGGGTGAAATACACAATGTATATTTCAACCTTTAGAGGTTGTCTTGCTTGTTCTAAGTTGTCCTTCAAATATTGTGACATAAACATTTGTAAATGAATGAACAACCATCTACAAATCAACATAGATATTTTGTATTTGAAGTTGGAATTTGAAATACATGATGTGTATTTCAACCTGTAATTATTTATAGCATGATTCAATTAAAGATTAATTAAAATTCATCTTCAAAATTAATTAAAATTGTTGGTATGAGTTTAATTTGCATTTCAATTTTTTCATATGACTTTAAAAAATGCTTGCTTACAGAAGTAAATGCAATAAAATTTAGAATTTTAACTATTGGTAACACTTGTAAGTTATTTAAGTTTTTAGACCAAATCCTGCATCATTTTAAAGAAAAAATGGTTTGTACTATTAAAAATATTGTAGAGGGGACTGAAACAATTGATAGCATGTATAATAGTCCTCCTCCTTGGCTATGGATGCATTTGATAAACGTACCGATAAGATCCAGTAATTTCAAGATGCATTGTAATGTTTAATTTTTCTCACTAACACAAATACTTATAATGTTGACTCGAAAGTGGGAATTTTTGAAATAGGAGGTAGTAAAGGTTGGAAAGAGGACTTCACCTCAATTGAGTACTAGAGTGAACATTGAGACCATAACTTGTTTGGTAATGATATATGTCAACTTCACATTATTCTTTTTTTGCAATGTGTCAATGGTGATGTTTAAGAAATTGATTTCAAATATTGATTTTGTAATGGGGATAATAGTTTTGACATTATATTGTTCATTCACTCCAATAAGATAATTAGGGTGATGATCACGATGATGAGGTAGTTGATGAGGTAGAGGAAGATGAAGATTAGGTTGATGCTAATGGCAATGGCTATCCAACCTTGTAAATGCACCGCGATATGGATGCATGTTGCATACCATAACATCATGTTAGTATTTTATAAAGTACTATAAAAATGCTTTATGAAATTTGACTATTGGTTTTTATAAACACCATTTGAATGTGTTTATCCATTTTTTTGAACACATGTATTTTTTAAATGACATTTTATATTATTTTATAGGAATTTTATATAATATTATATTTAGTTATATTATATAATTATATGTTTAATGATAAACTAATTAATTTATTATTATATAATATATTATATCATTATTGTATTGGTATTCTTATTGTATTATTATTAATATTGTATTATATTATTATTAGGTTATATTGTATTATTATTATATTATATTGCATTAATATTATACTATATTATATTATATTATTGTATTATATTAATCTTATATTCTATTATATAATTATTGTATTGAGTCTGTTGGACTTGCTAGGGCTCATTTGGTTTAGAACAAGTGGCAAGGTTACATTTTCTTAATATGCGCTAGAATCAAAACTAGGGTTCAGTTACCTTATCTTGCATCTTTGTGAAGAAAATACATAAATTTAATATTTGATCTTATCTTAATTGACAATTGTATCACATTTTTCTAAAGAAGAAATTGAACATATGTATTGAAAATCAAATTATAATTAAAATCAATCAATTCAAATTTCATAGGGAACTCATAAGACAACTAAGCATCTTTGTGTTTAATCTCTAATGTGCTATTGAGTCTTTTCTGGCTTATTGAGTCTTTCTACCTGATTTATTTTGCTCATATATTATTTGATTAATTGAAACGGTGATAGCTTATGGGCAGTTTACCATTGTTTTGAAAGGGTTTGGTTACCTTATCTTGTATCTTTGTGAAAAAAATGCATAAATTTAATATTTGATCTAATCTTAATTGACAATTGTATCATGTTTGTTTAAAGAAGAAATTGGACATATTTATTGAAAATCAAATTATAATTAAAATCAGTCAATTCAAATTTCACAAGGAACTCATAAGACAACTAAGCATCTTTGTGTTTAACCTCTAATGTGCTATTGAGTCTTTTCTAGCTTTATTTCACTATTGAGTCTCCCTGCCTGATTTATTTTGCCAAATGTTGATACCTGATAGCTTTCTATAAAAATCTCAGAGGTAAATTCAGTGAGACGCAATTTGTCCCCCACTCGCTAAATTTTCCATAAGACTGTCGGAGAGGCACAAGCTTTGATGATCAACAATAAGTTTGGGGAGGAATTCCACTAAATTTTAATATCTACCCTTATAGATGGGAATTGAAATAAACAATGATGCAAAATATAATGAAATCATATATATTAAACTTTTGAAATGAATGTAAATGAAAATGTAAGCATTTTTAAGGTAACTATTTAATAAGAGTTAAAAAAGCTACTAATTATTGATTAAACATAAGCATTATTATTTATTAGAATGTGTTAAAGAAAAAAGTATGTTATTGCAACTGAATTTATAATAATTATTTTCATAATTATACAAATATTATTTAGCAATTATTACAAGTGCATTAATTTAAATTATTTGAGGATAACAAATTGAAAGTATGTGTGTTCTAATTAAATACAAATGGTTGACATTGATGTTACGTTTTTGTATATACAAGTTTGTATGATTTTAAGTTAATCTTTATAAAACATAAAATCAAATACTTACAAAGCTACCCTTAACAAAAACATTTCGTTCTAAGTTTCGGGAGAAATTCCACTTAATTTTAATGTGTAGTCTTATATATGGGAATTGAAATAAACAATGATAAAAACATTAGACTAAAATACTTATTTTTTATATCATAATCAATTTTATAATGATTTCATTTTTATTATTATTAATACTAAAATTTAATATTAATAATGATAATTAATTTAATTTTAGTAATTATTATAATAAATTAGTATTTATGTAATATTATTATTTATATAAGATATATGGAGATTTATCCTTCTTGAGGCACTTTTTAACTACATTCATTGTATGTAGACATTTTTTCAAGCAAATTTAAAAATAGTTTTAAATCGATTTGATATCTTATTCACTCTAGAATACTTAGTTTTTATATCATAATCAATTTTATAATGATTTCATTTTTAATATTATTAATACTAAAATTTAATATTAATAATTATAATTAATTTAATTATAGTAATTATTATAATAAATTAGTATTTATATAATTTACGCTGAGAGGCGTATTACAATGACATCCATCAAAACATAAAATTCAATGTAAGGAAAAACTCTTTAGTTTGAATTTGACGTTCAAATGACATGTAGCTAGCATAACTACATTCATTGTATGTAGACATTTTTTCAAGAGATTTAAAAATGGTTTTAAATGGATTTGATATCGTATTCACTCTAAAATACTTATTTTTTATGTCATAATCAATTTTATAATGATTTTATTTTTATTATTATTAATACTAAAATTTAATATTAATAATTATAATTAATTTAATTATAGTAATTATTATAATAAATTGTATTTATTTAACATTATTATTTATATAAAATACGTTGAGAGTTATCCTTCTTGAGGCACTTATTTCATCATTCATATTATAATTATAAAGAGTTTTTTATTTTATAATATATATTTATACATTATTTTTTTATTTTTGAATGTTAAAAAGATAGAGATGAAGTGAGTAAAAATAATTATACCAATTTCGAGAGGGCATGTGCAAATAATTAGCAATGTGCTTTTTTGCAGGGTTTGAGTCAATTTAATTAAAGGCAATTAAAACTAAATACTTAGTGTCATTTAATAAATTTTTAAGTTTTTACGAAAATATATTTTTATAATTATAACAAATTTCAATGTATTTATTTGTAATTTATTTGTTTATTTTTTAAGTTGTTTTAAAGTTGTTTTATTCACAAATTCATGAAGACCTTATTAAAATAAATTAAAACTAAATACTTAGTGTCATGTAATAAATTTTTAAGTTTTTAGTGTGAACATTTATTTATAGTAGTAACACAAATATATTTTTTATAATTATAAGAAATTTCAATTAATTTTTTTGTAATTTTTTTTGTTTATTTTTCAATAGATTTTAGTTTTTTTGCTTTGTTTTTAAAGTAGTTTTAAATATGTTTTATTCACAGCTTTCTTTAGATGTTCTTATCTTTGAATTCATGAAGACCTTTATTAAAAGAGGTTGTTGAATCATAACTATTTCAAAACTTCGTGATTGCAAGTTTGTCTTTATTCTGCTGGATGGCAAGTTTGGCTTTACATTTTTTGGATTCATTTCAATTTAGCTATCACAAATTTGGCTTTACTTTTGTTGAAATCAATTGCATTGTTATAATCTATTGTTGCAGTAAAACAAAACAAAGATTCAAGGAGTCATAAGGCTTATTGCTTTTTATTTGTGGTTGTTTTATTATTGAGTAGGATGGAAAGTCTCCCAAGTTGAGTTTGTTCGACTTGCTCGGGCTCATTTAGTTTAGAACTTGGCAAGGTTACATTTTCTTAATATGCTCTAGAATCAAAACTAGGGTTTGGTTACTTTATCTTGTATTTTTGTGAAGAAAATACATAAATTAAATATTTGATCTTATCTTAATTGACAATTGTATCACGTTTGTTTAAAAAAGAAATTAGACATATGTATTGAAAAGCAAATTAAAATTAAAATTAGTCAATTCAAATTTCATGGGGAACTCATAAGACAACTACTAAGCATCTTTGTGTTTAACCTCTAATGTGCTATTGAGTCTTTTCTAGCTTTATTTCACTATTGAGTCTTTCCACCTGATTTATTTTGCTCATATATTATTTGATTGATTGAAACAGTGATAGCATATGGGCAGTTTACTGTTTTGAATAAGTTGATAAAAATAGGCACCTTGAGAAAAGACAACTCTCAGCATATTTTATATATATTAATATTTAATATATGTATGCTAGTATTATTATTTATATAAAATACATGGAGAGTTATCCTTCTTGAGGCACTTATTTTCATCATTTTTTTCTCATTCCAATAGTATCATTATAATTATAAAGATTTTTTTTTATAATATATATTTATACATTATTTTTATTTTGAATGTTAAAAAGATAAATTAAAGTAAAATAAAAATAATTACGTTGATAGTTACGTCTGAGAGGCATATTACACAAGTGGAGGTAATGTTGTGTTTTTAATTTTAAAATCAATTCAAGTAAGTACACCAAGATGGTTCCTAAAGTAAGCTATGGCCACTTTTTTCAAATCAAGAAATACTCTGACCTTGATGTGAAATTGAGGATAATTACACTCAAAATTTTGAGATGGAACAAAACAAGGATTAGAGTGCTCTGAGTCTATTTTCTAAACTACTAATTTATTTTAAAAATGGTTGAGATTAAGGGGCTCAAATGAGGGACGTACACAAATTGGTGTTATTTTTGCTAGAAAAACATAACATAGCAACTCTTGTACTAATCTCTAACATAGTGAAATTTTTTGTAGTATTTTTAAAATCGCTATGGCCAAAAAGTTAGCTAACAAGATCTGAAGTTGATGCACAATTTTTCTAATTTTAATGAATATTTGATTTTTACTTTGACTCTTTTCTTAAGTGGGCACTTCCCCTCAAAAGTAGAATTTTGGTCAGGTTCTCTAAAAATTTTTGAAGGTAATTGATTTTTTTTTAAATTTGTAGAATGGAGTCTAGTTTCTAAAATTGTAATTTATTTGAAATTTTGATGAATGGTTAATTTATAACGAAAAAAACACCAAACATTGCTTTTTGGCGAAAAAGAGACACACAAACAAAAGAAATTATGGATGAAAGACTTAACATTGTTAAAAAGTGAAAAAAATTACATCATTGGATAGTTGAGAGAACCTAACATTACACGTGTTTGATTTTGTCAATATTGAACTAGATGCAATCCTGACAGTGAGCACAAACCCAATTATGTGAAAAAATTGTAGAATTTGCAAAAACACGTCTTTGGTCGTTGGGAATGCCCTCCAAGCCTTTGGGTTGGAATTCCAAGGCAAATACCAATGCTAAGGCTCGAGGATTCCCAAAGAAAAATATAACGTGCTCGCATTATGTCCTAGTTTTGACATTTTTTGCTTATCCAGGATACATGTCAAGCAAGACATAATGCGTTCGTGTCATGTCTTCGTTAATGTTAAATGCCACTCTATTGAATGTTTGTATGTACATGTATGTTGGTGTGTCATGTATGTATGTATGTATATATCCTTGTATATATGTATGTATGTATGCCTATATGTATTAGTGCATGTATATTGTATGGATGTAGCATTTTATGTACATATGTATTATGCTTGTATGTATTTATGTAT
>VDFB02230688.1:0-15570 GCA_007258455.2 Sequoia sempervirens | reverse complement strand
CACCAAGTCCGGGAACTAGTCAGCCTCTACCCTATGTAGTTGGTCTCCATTGGTGTAGACATGGATTTGTAATCCATCATGCCAAATCTCTTAAGTATATCAATGGTGTACTTTCCTTGACTTAGAATCATCTCATCTGGTTTCTGCCAGTCTTCTAATCCAAGGAAGTAATGCATGAGCCCAAGGTCCTTCATCTCAAATTCCAAAGTTAACTCCTTCTTGCACTCAAGAATTAGGTGAACTTCTCCAGTAAGAATCAAATCATCAACATATAAGACCAATATTAATGCATCACCATTTATTACCTTGAAGTAGAGATTTGAATCAACATCATTCTTCAAGAAGCCCAAACTTGACAGGTAATGATCAATCCTTTCGTACCAAGCGCGAGGAGCCTACTTAAGAGCATACAAGGCCTTCTTTAGCTTGAAAACATGTGACTCCTTCCCATGAACCTAAAATCCATCAGGTTGCTCTATATAAACATCTTCCTCAATCACTCCAGTGAGAAAGGTTGTCTTCACGTCCATCTGGTGAATCTTCCATCCTCTAGATGCATCAATAGCAATGATGGTTATGACAAAAGTATAGCGAGCAACAGGAGAAAATGGTTCTTCATAATCAACTCCCTCTTTCTGAGAAAACCCACGAGCCACAAATCTTGCTTTGTACTTTTCAATGCTCCCATTTGCAACATGCTTGATCTTGAAGAGCCATTTAGAAGATACCACAGACTTTCCCTCGGGTCTAGGAACAATGTCCCAAACATCATTCTTATGAATTGATTGATACTCCTCTGCCATAGCATCTCTCCAAACCTGATGACTAGATGCTTCCTCAACATAGGTAGGCTCGGATTCTATAATCTAACTCATTAAGGCAACATAACTGGAGAACTTATGTGGCCTTTTACTTTCTCTGAATGTGCCTCTAGGAGCTGCAAAACTTTTAGCCTTTTGCATAGTACGCTTGGCCCATAGAGGTCTCTTTCTCCCAATAACAATGCTAGTAGGCCCATCAGTAGGTTCCAAGGGTTCAGCAAGATCAATATCTTCTTTTGGTTCTGAAGTCTCCCTTTGAATCTCAGGAGTATGGTCAACTTCTATATCCTGAGGAGACTCTTCATTATCGATCTCCATATGAATCCCCCTGGATCTCTTGAATGCAACATCTTCCTCGAATGTGACATACCTACTGATCTCGATCAACTTCTATCTTGGAATGTATATTTTGTAGGCTCTTGATGTCTCATTGTAGCCCACAAATATTCCCTTCTTTCTAGAAGGCTCCAACTTAGTTCTCTTTTCCTTTGGAACATGAACATAGAAAGGACATCCAAAGATCCTCAAGTGACTGACTTCAGGTTTCTTCCCTGTAAAGGCTTCTTCCGGAGTCATATTCTCCAAGACCTTATGTGGACTTTTCTTTTGTACATATAGAACCGTCCTGGAAGCTTCTTCCCAAAAGAAGGTTTGTAGATCCTGATCATGGATCATGGAATTTGCTACTTCCACGATCATCCTGTTCTTTCTTTCTGCAACACCATTCTGTTGAGGATTATAGGGAACATAGAACTCCCTCTTAATCCCTACATCAATACAAAAATTCTAAAAACTGCCAGAGGTGTATTCTCCACCATTATCAAATTTGAGAACCTTAATTCTTTTACCAGAAAGATTTTCTACCAAGGCTTTAAATTCCTTAAACCTATCTAATACTTCGACAGACTCTTTAGTTTTCAAAAAATAAATCCGAGTCTTCCTAGAGTGGTCATGAATAAAAGGAACATAATACAAGAATCCACTCAAAGACGGAACAGACATAGGACCACATAAATCAAAATGAATAAGGTCTAAAATACACTTAGATCTATTTTCTCTACTATGAAAAGGGGATTTTATATTCTTACCCAAAGCGCAACCCTTGCAAGTACCTCCATGCTCCTAGTTGAACTTAGGAAGGCCCAACACCATCTTCTCTATGATAGGTAAGGCTTGGAAGTGTAGGTGAGCCAATCTCTGATGCCAAAGATCACATAGACTTGAAGAATCATGAACCAAAGCTTGTAGAGGACATGTGCAGACCCTGTAAAGGCTTTCATGTCTAACTCCAATTACTTGAGCATCCTTGAAGCTAGAGTTCTCCATCCACACTAGAACTTTTCCTTTAGAGAAGGCAACTTGATATCCTTTATCTTCCAAGGCTAAAATAGAAATAAGATTGTGCTTGATTCCAAGAACATAAAGAACATTACTCAACTGAAGTGTGATTCCATAATCCAAATGAAGTGTAGATGTCCCAATTCCTTTCACAGAGTAGCTAGCATCATCTCCAATGATGACTTGCTCGGAAGACTCCTTCTCCACCAAACTTGGTAAGTGCTCCTTAAAACCAGTGATGTGTCATGAAGCACCATTGTCGATCAACCAATTGTTGGTGTCGGTAGGTACACTACTTGACAATGCCGAGTAGAAAAAATATTCACTTGAATCCTTTTGCGGAGAAGCATCATCAACATCTGCAATGGTGGCTTGTTGCTTAGGTCTAGTTGGACAATGCTTAGTGAAGTGCCCAAACTTATCACATCTAAAGCATTGAATCTTGGATATGTATCTCTTCTTCTTGAAGGGAGGTGCATCATCATTTCCCTTGTCTCGATTCCTCTTGAAGAATCCTTTCCTTCCATCTTTTCCTTTCTTCCTTGAAGCATGGGAGGCGAGAACATGAATTTCTTCATTCTTTGAACTTTGACCAATGCCTCTTGTCAACAACCTTGATTATTCTTGAATGCAATCAAATCTTAAGTGATCAAACTTAGGCAATTTTGATCTTGCGCTGATTCCCTAAATGTAAGATTCCCAAGACAAAGGTAGACCATTGAGAGTGAGCATATTCAAGTCTTTGTCATCAACCATATGCCCTATTGTCGAGAGCTGATCTCTCAAATCTGCAATCCTCATAAAGTATGCAATCATTGATTCACCTTTCACCATCTTCACATGATGTAGTTGTTGCTTCAGTGCAAGTGCTTGATTGGTATTGTTGATTTTGTACATCTCTTCCAATTTTTAAACATATCTCTCGCTATCTTCTACTTAGAGACGATTGGAACAATATGATCCTTGACGAAATCAACCAATATCTTCATTGCTTTAATATCTTTCTTCATCCATTGTAACTTCTCTTCTTCCTCCTCAGGTTCAGGAATGCTGGACTCCACAAACTCACCCAAGTCATTTTCGCACAAGGTAAGCATGATCCTAAATCTCCATGATGTGAAGTTAGATGCTCCCTCGAGTCTATCCTCAATCTTCAAACCGTTCACCATCTTGACTAATGTAGACAAATGAACAAATAGGGTATCGTTGATTAGGGATAAATTTGATCACGATCCTCTCAAACCCGCTCTGATACCATGTAAATTTTATGATCAAATTATATGCACAGAAAATTTAATTCAAAATCAGACACAGTACACAACAAATACCCTAGGAAAACCCTCCTCTTGAGGGAGAAAAAACCCAGCAACAATATATCACTTATTTATTGAATAATCTCAAAGATGATCTCCTTACAAGAGGCTGATATGAAGGCCTATACACAAGCATCAATATTGTGATGCATACAAAAATAGATAGAGACAAATCATTGAACAACTTACAGCCTTCAATGATGCCAAACTTAACCTTTAATGAACTTCAATCTGCCTTGTAGAGATTCGCGCCAAGTAGAAGAAATACCAAAGAAAATAAAATTGATGATGAATGGAATGCAAGGGAGGCATATATATACAAAGTAATAGAGGAGAAGTGACTCTCCAAATAGAAAAAGTTACTCATTCAAGAAGATGTCTTTTGGAAAATCACGCCTCTTGTAACAAGGTCGGCCTTGTTACAAAGTCGTGCCTCTTCTTTAATTAATGCTTTAACAAATAGAAGTGTCTCTTCAAAAAATCGTGCCTCTTGAGACTCAATAAATTAAATAGCTTAGAGCTAAATTATTTAATTTATTCACCAATAAGAAGATCGCTGGAAGATTATCCCAGATGCTGCATGTAACATCAACAATAATCTTCAACAATTTTCTCATAAATTTGTCATATGTCTGCTCCAAAACTTTGATTTATTCTTTTAGATCTACTTTGAAATAGAAGGATATTCGATCATTTCTTACTTTCAAAAAATTTCGCAAAATCCCCATATATCTTCTCAAAGGAGACAACTTGATTGAAAATACATATTAATTTGCAAGAGGGAAAAACTTTGATTCATACACACCACTTCATATCAATTTTGGGTGCTCAATTGCAAGAGGTCGACCCCATATTTAAACTATTTATTTTTAAAATAAATCCCCTAGCATAGGTCGGCCCATAAAATAATATAATATATTTATTTGCAATTTCATTTTCAAGGTGAGGGGTGCTAGACATGGGTCAACCATGTAGAAAAGTAATAAACAATCATTCATGCAATTTAATATTTAAATTTCCTCCTCAATTTTGGGCCCAAAGATAAATCAATCATCTAATTGATTCTATTTTTCTCCTTCCTTGCACAATGATTTCTCAATATTGGTGTCATAAATTTGGCATGGGAATTTATTGATTTATCCTCCAATAATTCAGCCATCTCTTGGTTTTGGAATTGTCCTTTGACATCAATGACATTTTCAACAATCTAGTCTATACACTTTTGACATCAATGATAAACTATCCATGCCCCTTTGACATCAATGCCAATATTCCAACACTAACAAACACTCAAATAAAGCATAAAAATTCTAAAAAAAATTAAAAATTAACACAAACAAACTATTATAGACTCCTTATGTAGATTTTCCCTAGTTAACTACATTCAATGTGTCCTCAATCAGAATTTTGGCAACATGAAGGTATTTTCATGAAAATGTGCATTATGAAAATGGCTAAGTGTTGGATGAAAAAATAGTTTTGGAGAAAAGGAGATGGAGGGGTAGGATGAGAATATGGATGGAAGGTGGATATTTATTGGGTCTTCTCAAGCCATGAGATTATGACAAGTGGCATAATGAGAGAGCATGAGAAGATGAGAGGTACTTCAAAAGTACCTTGGACAATTTTTCATGAGGGAAATTCTTCTCCAAGGAGGCATGTGAGGGGAACAAAGGAATTAAAATTTCCTTTTGGATACTTGAGGAAGCAAGATCTGTGTCTTCAAGGACATGGGGTATTTTTCCAAAATGGGAAAGTTTAATGAGGAGGACAAGGTGGTTGGTGAGGGGAATTGGAGTGGGTTAAGTCCACTTAATTATGGATTATAAGTGCACACATGATTAAGGAAGAGATTAAATGGGAATTAGGGACTAATAAGAAAAGTTGGAGGATGACACTTGAGGGAGTAAATTAAATAAATCTAGAATTTATTTAATTTAATTCATTTGGAAGAAAAGGGATGGGAGATAAGGATGTGTGTGAATAATTAAAATTAATAATTTACCTAGATCAGACTTGGAAAATAGGATAAAATGGATTAGGACAATGATAGAGAGGGAATATTAAATAAATAATAAAATATATTTAATTAATATAAAGGATTGGGACTATGAAATAGGGTAAAAAGTGATAAAAGTAATGATAAATTTTAGGTTTCTACAAGGGCTATTGAGCCTCTCACATTCCAAGATAAAATATTCATTTGTGATACTTCCTAAAGGTAGATAGCTCTAAGTTCTTTTTCCTTCCACTTACAATTTCTTTAGCAATTCCTCTAGATCTGGTTTCCCTCTTTAGATGGCCTTCTCCCGTCTTGTTCCACCCCAATATATATACTAATCTTCAAGAATTTTTATTGGAATAACCCCTTGCCCTTACTTGTTGATTCATCAAATAACTTTGACTAGCAATGTTAGATTTCTCTACATTTAGGGCCTTCTTTTGAGAATTAGTTATGACTTAAACTAAGAATAGATAATATATTTTTTTTAATAGCCTAAGGAATAGATAATATATTTTCTTCATCCATTCTTTGTTCTATTTGTTTGCACTTCCATACTCTAATGTTGTTTTCCACCCAATTATGGATGGTGGGTGTTACTAAACTTGTTAGGTGTTCTAAATAATTCATTGATCTAATAATTGAAAACACCAACCCTTGTCAAACATGTGTTAAGATATATGCCATCACTTATAGAATTTAACAAATTAACATCCTAAACCCCTTTATAAAATAACTCAATGTTGTTTGTTTATTATTTATAAGTAGTCAAAGGTTATTGAAGAGAGGATTCTATATTGTGTGAGAAAGTAGGTTGGGGTAAAGTGTTCCCATACCAACCACTCTTGCACTGACAATTGTGGTAGTTTCATTTTCATTATTCACCTTACCCAAATCAAAGGGTGAATCAAGAAGTTTAAATAACTCATTTTTTAAAGGATATTTTTCTAATCCTTTCGAAGAGTATTGTTTGACAATTACCATTTTTTTATTCCCTTCATCAACCTTTAGAGGTTTATCAAGGAATTTTTTAATAAGGTGGCCTACTGAAAAGCACTTTTGAGAAAATAATTTTGGCATTGTCATAGAGAATGGGTTGATTCTATCTACCCATTTTGGATTCCAATATAATGGAGTTAGGAACAACCTTATTGATATCTACACTCACACATAGCCAAACAACAACAAACATACTTTTCTTCTTAGTAACTTTGTTCAAGGAGAAAATTTCCAAAGGAATTATCAATCCAAATAAACACATCTTCATCCCAAAACTCTAAAGGAAGATTAGGAAGGCATTCCCAAACAGAGGCAAGCAAATCAAATCAACTTTTGGATCAAACCTAGATTCCATATACAAATTGAAAGACTATTTTTTCCATATAGCCATGGTCCTCTAACTAGAACTTTAAGAGATCTTCTTGAAAGGAAAACTTGAAAAGGAACATGCCACTAGATAAGGCACTAACCACCACATGAATTTTGAGCTTCTATTTCTCATGAGCCTATTTCCTAACACTATCAATGTTTGGATGAAAGGAGAAGAACTTTCCAATAAGTGCATTCTCCAATATTGAGATAATGGTGTCCATTTTATAGTCCAACAACTTGAGAGTGGGACCATTAGAAGTTTTCTAAAATTTGGGAGCATCCTGCCAATTGTTAAGCTCAAATGCCACATCTACAACATCAAAGTTTGTAGATTTGACCACATTAGACCATTTTTTCTCATCCCACCTATTGATGTACCAATCTAAGTCTTGTCAACAAAAACACAAGAAGTATGGGAGGTCGTATGCAGCCCAAGATACCAACACCCATTCCCACCCAAAATAAAATTCAAAAAATGAAAATTGTACATGAAACACTTACCACTAAAATTGTTAAAATCTATTATTATAGATATTTATGTTCAAGTGCTCATAACTACATCCTTTTAATTGCAAATAACAAGCTTGATAGACTTAGAAAACTTAAAAGAAGGTTTTGACACAAATGTTATAATCCTAAATCATAGTTAATCTATGAAAGGTTGTACATTATAGTTGCTCTTCCCAAAGTAAATATAAAAGTTTTAATAATTTTTATTTTATCAAGAAATTTCAATACTAAAAAAAATCAAGCTACTTGTCAGTCCCCTCTCTCATGTCCTTTTTTTTAATAAAAACATAGTTAGGTGGAGAATCAAAAGTTTTTTGTTTTTGTTTTGATATAAGCGTTAAAAATTACAACATAAGAACAGCTACAAGATTGTTACATTTTGTTGCTTAGTAACAGCCTTACCAAAAGTTACCCTTTCCCTCTATTTATCCATATAATAGATGTCTAATATAAATAATGTATACTATCAATCACAAGTCACAGAGACTAATAATAGAGACAATGAATCAGATACTTAATAAGGATTATTGGAATGAAAAAGTAGTTAGATGGAGAATAAAAAGATTTTTGATATAAGCATAAAAAATTACAACATAAGAACAGCTACAAAACTGTTATAACTTGTTGCTGAGTAACAGCCTTACCAAAAGTTACGCTTACCCTCTATTTATTCATATAATAAATGTCTAATATAAATAATACATATTATCAATCACGAGTCACACAGACTAATAATAGAGACAGTGAATCAGATACTTGATAAGGGCTCCTGGAAAGATGGAGGAGATTTTCTTATCTTTCCTTTTTGATGTTTTCAAAGGTTTGACACGTCACATTTGCAGATAAAATTTTTATCCTAATATGTCTCACACGATGAAGAGAAGGAAAGCCCCAAATGAATCACGTGAATTCGGCCGCCATTGTTGTTTAAACAGCAAATGCTTTTCATATTTCTGTGGGCTCTGTTTAAAATTTCATCCAACTCGGTGGGCTGAATTGGATTTTCATTCCAGGCCGTCAACTTTGATGTATAAAATCCCCTTCGGATCACACTATATTCAGCAGTAAAACAATAAGAGATAAACAGGTATTTGATTGAGTGGAAAAGATGGCAGAAGTTGTGGATGATCATAAACAAAGAAAAATCATGGTGGCCGTAGACGAGAGCGAGGAAAGCATGTATGCGCTCTCTTGGGCTCTAGATTTTCTCTTTGTCGACCAGGCGAAGGACACCCTTATTCTTCTCCACGCTGAACCCCTTCCCAGACTTTACACAGCTACCGATGGCACAGGTCCCACTTTTATACCTTCTCTCATTAGTCTTCCTCTCTACTCATTCAATTGATCTGAACAGGATGTTAAATCCTTTTGTTGTCAGGTTATTTCACAGCTAATATTACGCAGTCCTTGGAGAGGTACCAGAAAAACATCACTGAAAACGTGTTGGAGAAGGCCAAACGCATTTGTACTGAAAAGAATGTAGGCTATACCTATTGGTTGCAATCTATTAACTATACTGGTACCAAACAGATCTGATTTTCAATATGAACTTTTAACTATGTTTGTTTTTTGGATTTTTCAGGTACGTGTGGAAACTAGAGTTGCTTTTGGCGATGCAAGGGATGTTATATGTGAGGAAGCAAAGAAGGCCGAAGCAGACTTGTTGGTGATTGGGAGCCATGGTTACGGTGCCATTAAGAGGTCTGGGATTATTTCAAATGAGTATTTGATGGCTTTCAATGTAGGGAGTTTTGATAGATGCGTTGTTTGTTTGCAGGGCATTTTTGGGGAGTGTAAGCGATTACTGTGCACACCATCTCAAGTGCCCAGTTTTGATTGTGAAGCATCACAAGAAATGAAAGAGAGCTTGGACCATATCCTATGTAGTACATATTGTGGATTTGTTTTTTTCAATTTTTTTAATAAATATCAAGCTGATTGACATTTGTTCAATATAAATAAATAAATAAATTTCTAAGACCATATCTTATGTAGTACATATTGTGGACTTGTTTTTTCAATTTTTTTAATAAATATGAAGTTAATTGATATTTATTATGTCATTGTGTTAGTGACTTGTTTTGTTTTGCTGTCTATGTGGTTGGTCTTTTGGTTGCTCAACTATTCTTTTCAACTATCTTTGGTAGTTTAACTTTTGTAAAGTTACAATGTTCTGCCTTGTTCAATAAAAAATTAAAAAAAAAACTTCAAGTTATAGATTTGCATATATGTTATCTTCATTTATTCACAAAATTCATGAAGAGGCACCAATATTCATTGAAAAACACTTTAAAAACAGTTGAAATGAAATGTTAAAAAAGAAGAAGTAATCATAAACAAAACATGTGTTGCAAACTTGCAATAAAATGTCTAAGCAAAACATTGTGATAGTTATCAAATTGGGTCAAAAGGAATTGAATTATACAAGTTAGAATTCAGTCATAGGGGGTCAAACTCTAAAGTTGGATGGGATTGCATGACTTGAGTGTGGACCACCTTGAATTGTCTTTATTCCATGGGTTTTGAAAATCATTCATGATTTTCTAAGTCTCATTAGCCTATATGTTGAACATTTAGATGGTGATTATATATTTAGCTTTATGCATGGATATGTTACTAAAATCCATCCACAATCAAAATGTAAAACTCATTGAAGTATTGAGACTAAAGAGTTATATTGTAGCATGTTTTGGAAGGTTTAATATATTTTGGTGTGCTTTTGGAGGTTATGGTTCTCCTCATAGAGTATATTTTCTATCATTTATTATTTTTTCAATTATTCTTCTTGTTTTCTAAGTGGTGTTATTATGTCAAAATTCACATAGATTTGAATAAATTGTAATACTATCTTCACTAGATTAAGTTTGATTCAAGGCATATTTCATTTTAGTACTACATGAGTTGATAATTTGTTATGAATTGGTGGATTTTGTACCAAGATTGATTCGAGTGATTTTAAATGTATGCAATTTATTGATGTTTATGCACACACATGTGCTAGTTTGAAAACTAAAAGAGAAGCTAGATGGAGTGTTCCACATGGTATATGCCATAACCCTCCTTTTTTACAATTATATATTTTCATTTATTTTCTACAATAATCTTTGGTTAAATTAGATGAGAAATAGAATTAATTTAAAAAATGTAATACTCATTAGGATATTACTTATATAAAATATATTGTAGAGGAAAATTAAATTTATATTCTATTGCACCCTAAAATTTAAATTAAATTCATTATGAGAATTAGCTTGAATAGTGAGAGCGATTTATTTCAAATAAATAAATAATTAAATAAATTTTAAATCTTGTTTAAATTAGTTAAGTGGAATTAATTAAATATTTGGAATAGATTTGGAAAGATTCATGATGAAATTGAACTTTTCTTTGGAGATAACATGATTTGTGTTGGTTAACTAGAAAATCAGGGAGCTAGTTTGAGTTATTTGTGGAACTAATTGTAATTGCTTTAAAAATGAAAATAACTACACAATAAAGAAAGGTAAGTATGCATTAACACAAGAGAATTGTGATTGTCCCATTAAGATATTTCCAATAACATCCAAGGTGACTACAATCTCAAGAAAGAACTCTTCTCATCCTCCAACATGCCACTTATGGAAGAAAATGAGCAAGACAAGGTGAACATTCACCAATCTAAGAAAACAAGCATCAAATCCATGTGGTAACAAAGGATCCAAGTTGCTACTAGGGAAAAAAATCACATGAATAGAAATAACAACCCCAACAAATGATAATATGCATAATTATTCATACATCCAAAGATATAAAAAACCATCAATAAAACTCATGCCAACAACATATCCAATGCATAAATCACAATCACAAGCTCCCTATGTAAAACATACCAATGAAGAACATACATAACTAGAAATTATCATTGCATGGATAATGTCAAATATGAAAATAGCTCAAGGAATTCCAATTCTACTAATCAAAACTCAAACCAAGGTGCGTAAAATTATCAAAACCATAGAGTAATGAAAAAAATTCACAATGATCCATGAATGCAACAAAAAATATTGCATACTCATTCACAACTAGTTTCTATAACTCTCTCATGTTCTCAAAACCAACCCATGTGAACAAAACCTCCAAGAAGTGGCCATAGAACAAAGATAGAAAACCTACAAAGCATATCACGAAACACATGTTCTTCTACCAACACCTCAAAGTGCTAAGTTGTGTCAACTAATATTTTATTCACAAAACCCCAACCAAAAAGCCTTAACAACACCCAACCATCCAATCTCATAGATACAAAAAAAAAAAAAAACTTAAGTATCTCATATAACCAACATGGATATCATCCTCTCTAAAAATAAGCTCACACCTATATTCATTCTTAAAATTCCTCATTAATGTCATCATAAATCAAATATCATATGCATAAGGAGATAAAAATGCCAAAAAATTCTCAAATAAAACCTCTATAACTAACATGCATAACTCAATATCTATATCCATGAGAAAACAAAGCATAAAGCATAATACATCTAAAAAACAAAGTGGCAATACCTATCAAATGATTCTTTGCTAAGTAGACCAAGAGTGAGAAATGAGATTACTCATCTAGAATACACCAAGTCATAATGACTTTCTCCAATAGTAATCTCTTCTATATAGGTCCATCATGTACTCATGTCCATACCCAAGTGAAGGCTCTTCATTCTTCCTATTGAAAGCTCGTCAAAGAGTAATTGTTTCAATACATTTCTCTAAATTCAAGATAAATCCAACCTCGCCATAGTCTCCAAATATTCATGAGAACATACAACTAATCGATCCATTCTAAGCTCCAAAGTAACACTACACTCTTATGAAGCTCCCAAGTGCATGACCAATGTGTTGAATACCAAGAGAACTACCCAAATCACTTCAAAGTCTCAATTGTAGGGTAAGAAGAAAACCATGAAATCATGATCTAAAATATCATTTAGACTTGATCACATGATCCAATAAATATATCCTTATCCCAATATAAAATGTATCACACCAATACTCTAACATGTGATTAAAATTCCACCATGACACAATACCAAAATTTCTCTCAACCAAGGGCCACTTATAAAAATTGACAAGTCATAAAATGAGACCTCTCCAAAGACTCCAACAGTCTTTCATTGTTAACCAAGATTTCAACATCTCCAGTTACATGAATATAACCATATCCTTACAAAAAAACTCAAGATGTCAAAGTACTTGGACTATATACAAGAATCAAGATCCAAGAGTTTTTCCATCACACCCACAACTGCTACAAGAGATCATCCATCATCAAGGAATAAATCCACATTTCTAAATCTCCCACTAAACCATGATACAAAAATATCCATAGCATACTAATAATCATCTCATAAATGAAGATCACCGACGGTCCACACACTCAACTACAATACTAACAACACTAGAGAATAAAGTAGAAGAAAGACCTCTATGATAAGAAGATAAACCATGACCAAGACATTACTTGTAAAAAGCTCTACTAAACCATGTAGCCAAGTTATTCATGACATCATGATAAATAATAATGCTAATAGTCCCAATAACTATCATTGCACCCAAATCATTTATCCTCTCATCCTAATGCATATACTAATAAAAAATAACCACAAACAAGAAAAACTAACTTAATATACATCAACACTAAAAAGATGTGTGGATATAGATAGTCCACATTTGATTCATCACTACTAAAATCAACGAACTGTAGTGAACCCAAAAATTGCATAACTCATAGATCCTAAGCCTATGCAACTTAAAAATTCACCACATATTAGTAACCTACAAACTAGTCTATAACAATGAAGATAACCTATATATCTCAAGGCTCAAACACCAGACCACCTATATATTCAATTTTTTAAATAAACTCACAATTGAATAACCATAGTCAATGGACCAAACATACATCTAGGTGATAAGTACAACCTCCTAAAGCTAAACTGCACCACCACCTATAATCATGAATCAATCCAATATCATAAACCAGTCCTATAAACCTCATACATGACCATTTCATACCAATATTCAAATGTACATGAATTTACATGACACCATAATCATCATCATCACTATACCTATACTCAACTCTTATTTAACTAAGACTCTCTCACATGCATATCAACCACGTTAAATTAGAAGAAAACCTACATACCTATCTCCATCAAAGTTAACATTCTAAAAATACTTGTAAATCTACTCCAAATACTACCAAATCTAATAAACTAGTTATATGATCATATCGGTCTCATAAAAACATGCACTCCCATATGTTACCACCCACAAATTTGTGGATTCTCACACAATGACACCCTAGATCTCAAGTTCCAACAAGTTCTCAAATAAGTTCAAACATATCTTTGCTCATCCAAGTCAAAATCCACATGATCCACTACATAGTGTCATGTTGAAAATTATCACCCTTAAAAATTTCACATTATGTTTTGTCCCACTCAATGTACCATACCTAATTAAGCCTCTAATTTTCTAAATTATGCATTCCAAAGGCCTATTTTTATCATTTTTCAAAGGATTACAAGAATCAAATAAATGTAGGAAATTAATATTTTCATCATGACACTCAATTTCTAAGAAGATAGGGCCAAGACCCATACGCCCATGGGAATATGGGTCCCTTATATTATCGAGGAATTTTTTTTAATATGTTGTTGGTGGCATTTAACATTCAAAATTCAAATTTCAAGTGTCATCTTTTGGGATCTATTTTTTAGGAAATTAGAATAATTGCATATAAATACCTAGTTATTTTATCATTTGAAATCTAACAACAAAAATTAGAAAAAAAATTTATGATAAAATACTATTGTCAAGAGCAAGTGAAGAGCAAGATTTTAGTTATTTATTGCAGCAATTCAATATCCAACATCATCTCAAAGTCTATATGTGTTCATGTTTTGTGAAGGCTAACCCTTGTAGGTCTCCAAAGCTTTTAAGCAAATCAAGCAAGCAAGATTCAAATCCTTGAGGTGATGTGCATGACTTTGATCCTTCAAGGAAGTCATTGAAGGGTGGTGAGTAGTAACACTTTGTGATTTCATCATTCCTTCCTTTCAATTATCATTTCTATCATTGTCAAATTGCCATTGTGGGAGTGGAAACACTTGCACGGGGTTTGACTGAGACAAGCTCCTAAATGCCCAATATTTTCCCTCTCTTTGAATGTGTAGGTTATAGGTGTGAAAATGATTGAAAGAAGATTGAAGACAAATTTTCCTTTGTTGCATTCAAATCCCTAAAAGTTGTCAAGCCACAAAAACTCACCTACGAGATTGTATGATGACATTCTAACAACTCTACAATTGAGAAATAGAAGCTCATATCCAACATCAAAGGTGTGTGCAAGAAGTTGAGTCCACTTTTTGGCCAAAAGTGGAAGTGTTTTTCCTGATTTTTAGAATTTGACACATTTGACCTTAAAATTTGAAGCACTTAGAGATGAAATATTTAAAAAAGTCACTATTCATAAAATGTAGTGCTCGGAGTCTAGTTTTCAAATAGCAATTTATTTCAATACCAGTTACGAAATTGAGTTTCAATAGGCATTTCTAAAAACCATTGTTTAAAAGTCACTTTTTTTATACCATACCATGCACGTGTACGACATCCATATTTTGACCTAAATTATCATATTTTTCTAAATCCTTTTGGGAAAAGATTTGTGACTCACTAAAGCTTGCTTTTAATATTTTTTTATATTTTTTTATTGATTTTTTTTTTTATTAAATATTTATTAGGCATATTTGTCATTTTGAAAAATCGTCGTGTACGACACGCATAAGATGACCTAAACTTATCATTTTTTGATTTTTTTTTTTAAACTAAAAAGAATTGTCTGAATTTTGCTCTCGTGCAATCCGTTCATCAAAATGTTATGTTGATCAAAAGTTATTAAAATACTAAAAAAACTGATAATTCAAGTTTATGAACTAGTTTCATTAGAAATTAATTGAAAAATAGAAAAAATAATCAAATTATTAAAAAAAATACATATTTGGAATTTGCACTGTCTCATCTATAATGGGTTTAATTTTAGTAAAAATTTACCAAAATAGGTCTTCAAACATATATCCAAAGTCATTATTTTCTTGTGACATTAACAAGACCTTCAAGTTGCAGGTCAAACCAGGTCCAAAAGCTTAGGTTCGGGTCCCCAAGCCATTTCTCAAACCAA
>VDFB02230686.1:0-10451 GCA_007258455.2 Sequoia sempervirens | reverse complement strand
TATATATATATATATATATATATATATATATGTCTTATTGAAAAATGCAATTGTATTTGAAACATATACTTATCTTTACTACTTCTTGTAGGATGGGGACATCACATACTATTTTGGACAAAGAAGAACGAAAAGATGATCTTGCAGCCGAAAGACTAGTATTAGCAGCTCCTGCGTGGCAATAGATAATTTTGGCTTACAGGGTTTATACTAGAAGAAGGAGAGATGCTACAGCAGATCCATTCTTTCAACAATCTTGCCTTGCAAAAGTTGGAGAGTCATCCAATGTAGTTCCTGAAGTTAAAGAAGAAGTACCTGAAGTTAAGCAAGAAGAACCTGTGATCTAGCTAGAAGTAATGGGTGATAACAACAACAATGCTAATAATAATCAGAGACGTCCAACCCCATTACCTTTGGGTAACAACTTTGGGCCTTTGGCTTTGGAGGGAAATCATGAGTTACCGAAAGGGTCAAGGAAGCACTTTCCTTGGTTTCACGATGACGAGACTCAACACCCGGATGGACATATTTCTGCATTCACAACGGCTTGTGCCGTGTTGCACATGGCACATGAAGACATTGTTGTGCGTCTCTTCGTAGAAACTCTTGTGGGAAATGGTGCTGACTGGTTTAATCATTTGGAGCCAAACATTATTACAAGTTGGGCAACTATGAGCGAGAAATTTTTAGCAAGATTCAAGCCTGTTGAAGACGGTCATCGTGGCAAGGTGTAATCGCTCGGTCATCGTGGCAAGGTGTAATCGCTTGGTCACACGTCTTTCGCATACACTCAAGCCATCACCAAAAATTCTGTTGAGTAGTTTCATAAATGCTCTCCCATCTGAGATAGCCTTTTTCCTAAGATCGGCTAATGAAACAGAATTAGCAAATGCACAAGAGAGTGCCATCGAGATTGAGGATAACATGATTACTTCCAGTAAGATGAAGACAGATTCTATTAGGCCTCTAGTTTAGAGTTCTGCAGACCCACTACTAGAGAAGGTAGCTAATGAGATGACTATCCTCAAGAGGCAGTTGCCTACTCAAGGGTAGCCTGCACTACCTGCACCACCACCACCATAGTATCAACCTCAACAGTCGTATCAGCCTAAGAGGAATAATTTCCAACCTTTCAATAATTACAGGCCACGATTACCAATACCTCCACCAAAACAAATAGCTGAAGCTGCACAAACTGCAGTATTTTACTCTTTCCATGAGACCGATGCACTTACCGGTTCTACATGTCCTGAAAATTTAAGAATGAATCAGATCATGGGATATACTTATGCCGCACCTAGTTCAAGTTTTGTCCCTACACCAAGTTCGGATGTTGTCTTACCACAAATGGACAACTTCGATGGCGACTTTGCTACGAGATACTTTGAAAGTGAACCCATTATTGAAGAAGAAGATCCCCATTAGTATTCTCTTGCAGTAAATCATGAGAATTTTCTACAAAGGTCAGTGGGTTTACATCGCTCAACATTTGAAGGCGTAGAAAGAAGAAGAAGAGAGACTGAAATCAAAAGAAAAAGGTAAAGAAGTGGCTTCTGCTTCTAATCCTAAGCTTTATCATGAGAATGTTAAAGCAGTTTCTCAAGACTCGTCTTTAGCCAATTTTGACATTGTAGACTTCATGATGAAGACAAAGGTGCAAATTTCTCAGCTAAAGTATCTCCAGGACCATTTGGAACAACTGGATTGAATTCATAAGTTCGTAAAGAAGGAGGCTGTCATTCAGCTTACATTACTCAAATCATCTGTGCTAGCGGAAGACAAGCCTAAACCCTTCTATATATCTTTGTATATAGGAGGATTCAAATTGAGCAATTGCATCATAGATTCGAGAGCCTTGAACAACGTCATTCCTCTACAAGTGATGAATGCATTAGGACTTTTGTGCACTAAGACACAAGACAAGTGCTATTCACTTGAGTCTAAGTTGGTGCCATTGGTCGGACAATTGAAGGGCGCTCAAGTAAGGTTGGCGGCTTGTCTGGAGAATAAGATAATGATGACCATCCTAGTAGCCGACATTCTAGCTAGCCTCAAGATGTTGCTAAGTAGAAGCTTCTGCAAAGATCTCGGAGGAGAAATACAATTGGATTGGTCATCCACAACTATTCCACTAAAGAAAGGTAGCTTCAAATTGGAGCTAGAGGCCAAATCTCGATTTATGGTGGTGAAGTCCCAAGATCCTCAAGCCCAAGTGCTATATCAAGAAACAGGTCCAGGTACTTACGATATGCTGGCTGAAATAACTGAAGAAAGTTAGGAGGTTGTGTGTTCTATGGAAAAATCGATAGAAGATCCAAAGTTGTGGACTATGTAGTTTGATGGGAGTTGCTCAACTGCAGGCTCAGGAGCAGGAGTTGTGATAATCTCTCCTGAAGGTCGTTTGTATCCATTTGCATACCGCTTGCAATTCAAATGCACAAATAATATGGCAGAATACAAGGTGCTTTTACTAGGTCTCAAGAATGCAAAAGATATGGGTATCAAACTACTTAGGGTGGAAGGTGATGCAGAGCTGGTCATGAAACAGATATGAGATCAATTCCGAGTAAGAGAAAATCGCCTTCGGCATTATAGAAGCAGGGTGTGGAATGCAATTGACTAGTTCAAGGCATTCAACATCAAATACATTCATCGTCTAGACAATAGCAGAGCAGATGCCCTTGTAGTATTGGCTTCTCTTTTCATGCCACATTCTAAATTTTCGTTAGAATGCATTTGCTATTGAACTCATATACAGGCTAGTTGTCCTCGACAATTGCGACATCTGGCAAGTCTTTGACGACGATGACCATATTAAAGATTTTCTCATCATGGGAGATAATTTTAAAAGATTATTCTTTGAGGGCAGCTTGTCTCCTTTCAGAGAATCAATAACAGAAGTTTCTAATGCAGCAGCAGTTTCAGAAGATGCGGAAACCTCAGAAGAAACATATTCAAGTATACTCCAGTTGAAGGGAAACGAGATTCCCAAGGGCCTAGTATCCTTGGAGAACATATTTGACAAGCACGACAGATACATCCAAGATCAGAAGAACTTAGGAGATAAGACCTTTGCCAAGCATTATCAAGTAAACATTGGTACTGGGGACAAGCCTCAAATTGTTAACCTAGGCAAGTGTTGTACTGCAAAAGAGAGTGAGAGGTCTTTAGTCTTGCTTGCTAGATTTTTGCTCCTATGAGTTTTTTCATTTTTCCAACACTCATTACCCCTCAAGCTTCCCCGATGCTCCCTTCTTCTCTCTCTGCCATGAAAGCCTTGTCCTCAAAGCTTACAATTTAGATGAGATTGAAGAAATGTATCATCTTCATCAAGCAGCTCCTTACATTTAAATTGTAACCATCATCCTCTAACAATTACACTCCATCAAACTAAGATATCTCCATGAAAACCATGTCCAAATCGCAAGATATAGAAATATTTCTAGGGTCATGCCCTGAAAAACTGTTAGATCTATGTTTTGAAGGTCCATAATGGAGGTTCATCATTCCATTTATACTGCTTAGAATGCCTATGACGACCACTTTACAGAAGCATCTTGAAAATATCTTTCCAACAAGACCAAAATTACCTTTACACCACCTCATCTCCTTTGGTATTGTCCCAAATCTATATGATGATCACTTTTAGAAAGTGCTCAGAATTCTCTTTCTAATGAATGAGCCCAATATCTCCTTAATTCTATAAAAAAACAGCAAAACTCTTCTGCCACTTTGCCCAAATTGATACTCTAATGCCATTTGTTATGAATTTACTTAGTAACAACTTCATAATATAGAATGCCAGAATAGTAGACTTAATATTTGAACACAATATAATATAGAAGATCCACATGGTAATATGAGTGGAGCATATGATTAGTAAGTAGTGACACTCTGAGGAGAGAATTCATGATATGATGATTAACCACTACTCACTGCCACCTATATATAGCATCATTATGCCATAACGATCTCACAATCCCAAAGAGGTTGACTAGATCAATAGCTCCAGATAGATGAACTAACAATTAGTTAAGATAAGGATAATGTGTGTTCTAGTTTGCAAACACATATCCCAATACATCTCTAGGATTCGGTGTATAACGGATCTTTGTAAAATCTGGACCAGCAGCATCAAACTTGTCAGTAGTAACCAAGCACTTGAAGCAAAATTTGATTGAACTATAGGCAATCCCCTCTGCAATAATTTAAGTTCCTTCACAAATGTACTCAAAGTTGGTGTCCTTTAGCATAATGGTTAGAAGCTAGTGATTGCCAACTATTGATCTTAAATTGTTAGAGTCATACTTCTATCCACAACACTTGATATCCCTATGGTTATGGTAGCATGTACAGTTATAAGTCATGATCAGGAATATACACACGTGAATTTTGAAAGATTTTTCTGCCATAGTTTTCTTTTAATCTCATTCTTTGTTGTTAAGCATCATATCATAAATGTGAAGCTGCATCTTTCAGAATATAGTTTACTTTAATTTATTTAGAAGTAGTAATACAGGCATTCACTTTTTAAATTTCTTTAATTTCTATTTATGACCTCCATTTCTCCAACTCGAGTAAAGTCTTTGAAAATACTTGTACTTCAGTAATATATTTCTTCAATCTGTCAATATTTGTTTTTTGGTATCAGGAGCTGATCTTTCTGATTCTGATCTCCGAGGAGCGGACTTTTCACTGGCAAATGTGACAAAGGTGCATGAAGTGGTCCTTGCTTATCTATGCCTTGTATTAGTTTGTTTCAATTTCCAGCTGTGTGCTTTTCTCAGGTTATAAACTTGGATTCATCTGCACATGACTCTTAACTTATCTAGTAACCTTACAAGTGCAGGGTAGAATGCTATTATTATGGTTGGATTCTTATGGTCTTCACATTTTCTTCTTTCTTAGATGTTGCATTGTTGACAGGCATGTATAGAGTTAATGTAAAAGTGCTATATTCTTTGTGGTATATTGAGATATATTTGTATCAGAAATGTTTTTGTACCAAGTTGTATGGTTGGTACCAATTCTGAACAGTTAAAATGTGTTTTATTTGACATGAGTAGTATGCTGGTCATATTGGTATGTATAGGTTTTTCTCTGCTTGAAAATTTTGACCATTGTGATTATCTTTAAGACACGCCTTTCTTCTTATGAATAACAGGTTTGTATCTACAAGATCTCCCTTTGTCTTTAGGAGTAATTTCTTCAACATCTTCCTTCTCCATTTTCTAAAATGGTAGATCTATAATCTCCTCCTTAAGCTATGTAAAGTGCCATAAACTCATTTAGAATCTTTTCCTTTCTTCTACTTAATCTGGAACAACTGGAACAACTCCTTCCTCTTATTTCAACTTTTCCTCATTTGTAACTTCCTTTATAAGGCTTCTTTTGGTCATCTTCTTATCCAAGAACTTTCTTTTTCTCACTATTACACAGCTTTGCCTCATCCAAAACAATCTTCATCAGCAAGTTCCACATTTCCAATTGCATGCATATCAGGGAGAGCTTCATTATGTCCTGTGTTACATGTTTGTATCCAGCCTCGTTCCATCTAGTACACTCTGTTCTTTCATTTCTTAATATTTACTCAGCGATTGGCTTCCATTGCTTGAAATCCTTCATAATGCCCTAGTTTTGTGTATCTTCAACAACTTGAACATCTTTTATAGCTTTGTTGGATTCTTCTTTATCAACTTTATGTAATAGCATCTTTCCACTGAAAAAGGCAATTTGTTTTCTAAATTCTTTAATAAAACATATCTAAAACTCAAATAAATTAATAAATGAGTTATGGTTAAATTTATCTATAACTTCAAGCTTGTTAGCTAATTGAAGCTAACTACATGACCCTTATTGTTTTCAAGGTCAAGGTGATCTTGTTTGAGACTAGTTGTAACTAGGTCAACCTTTGCTATGTTCCATAAGTGATTAGTCACTAATTGAGGGTTCTAAACGGGGTGTGTAAATTAATTCACCCTCCCATTCACAAGGAATGCCCCACTATAATTAAGATCACATTCAAGAATCCTTAAAGACCTCTAGATACCTATCATCAATTTGCAGAAACATAAATATGCTCACTCTTTCATGGAAACATGCATACAGATTTCTGATCATCCAGATCGCTCGCAGCGCAGGATGAGAGCATACATCTAATATGCCAGACCAATCCTAAGGACTCTATGCACTATGACGCTCTAGACTCCAACCAGCCAATTCCGAATGTCTAAGGCAGCCCTCTTTGCCCTTATTTATAGGAGAGCGCGGGTAATGTAACCTTAACATTTTACAAATAATTTTGGAGTCTGACCATACAATGGTGATGTAATGACCCCTTTCTGGTGGAAGCACTTAAACCTGAAACTTGCATTTAACGTGTTTCTCAAAGAGACATTATAAATGTTAGAGATCAATAAATTTCAGTAATAATGTCTAAGAAGATTAAAGATGGCATGAATATTTCATTCTTGTCAAAGGATTATTCATTTTCCCCTTATTACTCACTATGAAAGATTCTTCCATAATATATTTCATGAGTACATTAGATATTAACAACTTTTGAGATTCCATAGATGGCATTCTATTATACTATTTTAACATAATGGAGTCATTATTTATAAGGCTCAATAATTGCTGCAAGCATCATTATTTGCACAACCGTATATATATGTATATACATATATTCTATCTAAAAAGTATATATCATCATTTCTAATTGACTTCAAAATACATAAATATCTTTATTTCTATATATATATATATATATATTCTATTTAAAGATCATTATGAAAGTAGTGCATATGTACTCTTCGCCACATTATTACTCATAATATATACATTACTCATGTTATATTATTTATTATCAAATTTATCTATATTTATATATGTATAAATAATCATATAAATAATCATCCTTGCATGAGACTATATATATATATATACTTACCTCCTAATTGTGTCCCTTTCCTCATATTATCTTCACTGCTGTTTCAGATTCTATTACTAACTGATATCCATTTCAGACTCCCATTTTATTGTGGCAGAAAAAACAAAGCTGCTGGTGTATAGGACCTGTCTTCTAATCTTCTTATTTCTGGATACATCTGTAGTTATGCTTATTGCTATACTCCAAAGAATATTCCCCAGTCTGTCTTCTTTTATTTCTCTTCCAGCCACGTGATGAAGAAGTCCCTCTTGTTCAGCCAGCGATCATATATTCAATAAGCACTTATTCTTCTCTTCTTTTCCCATCGTTGCCTCTCCACTATGGTTCTCGATTTCTCCTTTTTGCACCCTTTCCTTAGTCTAATCCTTTTGTTCTTCTTTTATATCTCTCCTTCATCTTCAAATAGACGCATCTCTTAAGGAGGGTCATGACTTTAATGATAACCCGATTCCTTCAATCAAATCACCCTCTAATAATAATTAATAAGCAAATAAAGGAGATCGCTGCCTCTTGGAAAAAGCGATTTATATTTGTTTGAGTGACACAGCCCCTTAACATGCCCCTATAGGAATCGGTGTATTTAAGATTCTTTATTATTTGCTGTTTAGTATATATTTTTATTTAAATATATCTGGTTTAATATATATTTTATTTTTATATGTAATTAAATTTAGTTTAAGTGTGAGTGTAATATATTTTATTATTGTTATTTTTATATGAGTTTGATATAAGTTTTTATGATTATGATAATACATAAATTATTAATATATATATATTGCTAATTATTCTATTTATTTATTTTTAAATTATGATTTGTATTATTAGAAATTATTTCATTTATAATTTGTATATTATATTTATAATATAATCATGATAATTATAATTATATTTAAATCGTATTCATTTGGATTTATTTATTCATCTTTAGGTGCTTTAGCTTTTCAATTTCAGGGGACATGACAAGTGCCACATGTCCCACCAACCTACCGCACTATGGAGGAGACAGCTGTTAGGCAGTCTGTCGTGAACACTAACATAGTGGAGAATAAGGACAATCACTTTTTGGACACCCGTGAGTGAGAAGGGCCCACTTAACACTTGACTACAGGGATCTTGCTTTTTATGACAGGGTTGCATCCTGTTGTCACATCTTAACATGGGTGACATCACGACACCGACAAGCCCATGTGCTAGCATCTTAGAAAGGTATGTGATCCAATAACTCGTCAGGTAGTGGGTGGTAGACCAGATTCCAATCCTGAGAATAGGCATGAAATACATAATCTAATTGTACCACATAATCTTGGGAATAGGTTCGGTGTAGTTCAATTCTTCTGGCCGATGATGCAGGTTTGAGACGAATTTCCATATCTTCAATTTTTACCTTAGCCATCCATTTGGATTCTAAAGCATAGAACTCAATCTTGGGAAAGTCATATCTAGTTCTTGAATAGTGTGTTAAATATTGCTCCATGCTGACAAGCATCCTTTGCCAAAGTCGCGGATGGATCAATTTCAAGAATTCTTTGAGATCTGGGTTAAATCTTGCCCCAACCAAATCAGTATATTCTTCAAATGAGTCCTGATCAAAACTTATTCTACTAATAAAACCATATTTTAAATTTTTTAGTAAATTCATTTTACTGCATTTTGACCAGTTCATGCCAAAAAATCCTTTAATGCGGACATGGAGAGCTCCATATCTACTGCACCAATGTTTAACAGGGGCATCATCCAATCTGAGGAGTTCCAAAAGTTCCTTTTCTTCATCCTGGTCCATTATTCCTTGTCCATGGTGATAACAGATTGTTTGCCTTATGTCCATAAGCCATTTATTGAGGAAGTAAGATTCAAGAAGTAGTTCCACAATATGGTTAGGCAAATGTGGCAAGGTAGTGTAGATTCCATCACTATCACTTTTATGGAACATAGGGTTTCCATTTGATTTGTAAAAATCAGGTTCATTGAAGATAATCCCATGATAAATAGATCCTGCAAGTTCTCTTGTTAATGCATCAACTAGTGGATTATTTTCTCCTTTTATCCATTCAATTTCAAAATCATATCCCAAGAATTCAAAGTACCACCTAGCAATCCTTCCCTGTGCAATGTCCTTGTTGGGCTTCTTCTTAAGTAGACTTCTCATTGCCTGGCTATTAGTTTTGACTGTAAACTTGATTGGTTTAAGGAAAATCTTGAACTTTTCAATCCCCTTTTTGATAGCCAAAATTTCTTTTTCAAAAATATGATATCTACATTCTGTTTCAGTAAAAGTAGCAAATCGATATCCACAGATGCTTCATTTTCCATCTCCTTCTTCTTGGATTAACACAACTGATCAAGTGTTATCAGAAGCATCAACATACAATATTAAAGGCAAATCTTGAGCTGGAATTTGCAAAGAAGGCAAATGTTGGCATTTAGACTTAATCCTTTGGATTGCCTCAGTTGCCTTTAGAGACCATCCTTCCTTGTTTTCCTTTAAATGTTCCTAAATTGCTTTCCTATCTTTTGCTAGCCCTTTGTAGAAAGGGGAGACATAATTCAGGCAACCTAGAAATCTCTGGATTTCCTTTTTGTCTTGTAAAATATCAGGAAATTCTTGAATTCATTGGAGAATATGAGGCTGCAACTGAATTTGTCCCTGATTTAAATGTAATCCTAGGAAATCAATTTTCCTCTTACCAATAACCATTTTCTTTGCTGATAAGCAAATTCTATTTTTCTGAATGGCTGCATATAACTCCTCCAGGTGTTTCTAGTGGTCAGATTCTAAGTAAAAAAATACAAGGATATCATCTATGTCAGATTCTAAGTAAAAAAATACAAGGATATCATCTATGTAGACTGCACAAAAGTCTTTTAAATGTCGGAGTGCCTGGTCCATTTTGCGCTGGAAATATGCTGGTGCAATACAAAGACCAAAAGGCATGACATTCCATTCATACAATCCTTGGGAAACAGAGAAGGTGGTTTTATACTTGTATGTTTCTTTTACCTTAATCTGCCAGAAATTGGACTTACAGTCAAACTTAGAGAAAATCTTTTTATTTGCAACCCTTCTAATCAAATCAACACTGAATGGAATTGGATAGTTAAAAGGAAGGATAATATCATTGAGAGGCTTATAATTTATGCAAAACCTTTTCTTACCTCTCTCCTTTTCAGCTCGCTTGTTTACTAGAAATGCTAGATAGGAGAATGGACTTTTGCTAGGTCAAATGAAATGACCTTCTATTAACTCAGTTAGGTGTTCATCCATTTCTTTAACTTTTGTTGGGCTCATCAAGTAAGCTGGTTCTTGTGGAATCACAAACTGACACTCTGGTTTGATCTGTATCTCACTTTCTTCATGATCTTGAGACAAAAATTGGAGAGGATTCATGCTGCAACAATCTGTTTCAAACCTGTTTGTGATCTCATCAAACAATTCTGTAGAAGATTTTGTTAGTTTTTTTACTGATTCTTTCTTCTCTTTCTTCCCACTATTTTCAAATTTATG
>VDFB02230683.1:0-17850 GCA_007258455.2 Sequoia sempervirens | reverse complement strand
TAAGCCAATCATCTGGACCCATAATCATGGGAGGGCCTCTATTTTCAACTTTTCCATCAAATTGATTCTTCAGGCGATTTGTAAACCTATGATCTAGTGGTAGAAAAACCCTGTTGTTTGCATAAATAAATTTATGTAGATCTTTAGAATACCACCCTTGAAATTGTTCTGCACATCTTGGACATGCAAATATCCCCTTTGTTTGAAGCCTTGCAATTCAATAAGTAATGTTAATAACATAAAAAAATAGTATAAAACTAAGTATGAAAGTTTGGATGAAAATAAATTATGAGTGTAAATACGTAAATATTTTATCTTACCAGAACAAACACCAAGTCCTAGGAAATCATGAATAGTACAACATAGTACACCATACAACATGAAGGACCTATTTGATGGAGGACGCGATATGTCATACATTCTTATGCCTTTCCATAGTAGTTGCATATCATCAATAAAAGGTGCAAGATAAGCATCCATGTTTTTAACTTGATGTTTTCCTAGAACAATGAGAGTCAACATAAGGTGCTCCTTTCTAACACTCATCCATGGGGGAATATTGTATACTATCAATCAGACTGGCCAAACACTATAATTTGATAGTATAATTTGTATACTATCAATTGCAAGACCAAACTTGATACTACGGGGTTCATCTTTGAATTTTGTTGGCCATTTTTCCTCTATGTGTTTCATTGCTTTGGAGTTGGTCAGAATTCACATGAATCCATCTTTACTCCTATTCTTTGCATGCCAGTCCATCAATTGTGCTAGTGAATTGCAACGAAACATTCGTTGAAGTCTAGGTATAATTGGCATGTGATGTAAAACCTTCTTTGGAACTGTAGGACCTTGTACATTTGTACGATATCTCTTCTCTTTGCATACAGGGCATTCTACCTTGTTTTGATATTCATCTCTGTATTAAATGCAATCATTTTTACATGAATGAATTTGCTTATATTTAATCCCCAACTCAACCAACAACAAACGCGCCTCTCTGCAAGTTGATGGCAACACATTCTCTTCAGGAAATATTTTAGTTTTTAGTGCCTTGTAAGATTTCCAGAGATTAAATCAATTGAATGTTTGACTTATGATGAACATGTTTGATATGAGATTAAATCAATTGAATGTTTACAAATTATGTACACCAATTGACAATGCAAAGTAAGAAATAGATTTCAATTCACTTTAGTAGGGGTATAATCTGTCCCAGCATCTGGATTCTAATAATATTACAATGCAATGCTGCTTTAGGCTCACTTAAAACCCATTTGTTCATGTCTCCCAACGAGCAGCCTTGGAGTGCCAGCATCACCAACATCATGGTAATGGCCTCTATCTGCTGTTCTGCTATATCTATCACATTGTTTGTTTCCATTGAGTCATCCCTAAAGAAACCCCAGCGGCCTGCATCATCCTTCATGCACCACAGATGGTCATCGGCCTATCGCCTGCCATGTTGGTCCACCAAATTCCCACTAGTTCTTCTCACCCTGGTATGGTTTAAAGGATGGTTTGGATCATCCCGTCTAAATCTTAATAACCCAGTTGGATCTTGGGTATTAGTATAATGTGTTTCATCAAAATCTTCTACCTATCAACAAACACAAGCATTATTTAATGTTTGGAAACAACTGGATAAATCATAAATGTATCAATTTCAAAGAAATATAATCAAATATGGCTTAAAAAATAAAAATATAAATTGTATGAACATATATACATCAATTGAATAATGGAACACTATTTTATAGACTATCTTTTTTATACAATAATTTAAATAAAACACAATTTTGACAATATAGTTTATAAAACATCAGTCCACACTCATTTATTATTCTTTGGTTTTAATTGATTGTAGGAGGCATACTACCAATTGGAAGCTCATCATATATGTAGTGTCTTTTTACAATCACTCGTTTGAATTGTTTCTTTCCACGACATACAAATTATCCACAAACAACCATTTTCTCAAAGTATTCATCCCATGTACTATAGTCCTGACCTACCTCTTCTTCAATGCAATCATTTGTTGTGTTTGCAGTATCCATTGTCATATCCTCTTCCATCCACTGTCGTCTACGTGATTTAAAAGTTTTAGGTTTACGTCCACGTACATATCTTCTTCTTTTGCTAGTTGAACACTCAGGCTCTGCATTTGCTCCAATCTCCATCTAAAATAATCAACAACATGCATTAATTTATGTCAAGATTGGATAATACATTATAAATTTCAATAATACTATGAAAAAAGATGGACACATCACAAAATGCCATCAAATCATTTTTTCCTTAGTTAAGTCAAAATTTGAGTACCTGATTTGATATGACACGATTTGTTGCTATGGCCTCGTCTCGCCCCTATAATACACAACATAGTAAATAATGTTTAGTACACCAATTATATCGTTTAAACTAGTATGCTATCCAACACAAAACCTCACTTTAGTCATATATTTGACATATTGATATCTCCTCTATGTTGTAGAATTTGTGAATTCATAAACACCTTCCTCCTTTGGTTGAGGTTGTTTTCTCTTCTTACCTCTATTGTATCTGCAGATTCTGTTGTCTCATCTATTTCCACCCACTTTCCTCTCAACGATTAATTATTTCTATGTCATCCACGTCCTCTCTCCATGGCCTCCTCTATGAATAAAAATTATGCCACAAAAGCTTTCATCGCACTACCGCTGAAAAGGAAGAAGCAACTTGCGGGACCATGGTAAAAACTACTCTACCGCACCGAGCTAATGAAGGATTTGCGTGACAATGGTGGTCACCACACTACCACACGCCAATTGTAGAAGACTTTTGGGAGTCACCACAATACCACTAGGAACAGAAGGAAGACTCACGTGCCACCACAAAAGCTTTCACCGCACTACCGCCGATAAGGATGAAGCACCTTATGGGACCGTGGTAAAAACCGCTCTACCACACCGAGCTGATGAAGGAGCCACAAGACAACGGTGGTCACAAAAACAAGGCAAGAGTTGGAATTATTTCCAACACTCTGGATCTTGTGATACACAACAATGATTATAATGATGAGATTAATTATGTATTTAATTCATAAATGCATCATGAATTATTGACATATTCTCATATTGGAGAGAGAGTATCATCAGGGAAAAGGTTCTAGCAGGTGGAGGCAACCTATCATGATGGGATCAACATGCTCACACTAAGATTCATGTAGCTAAATTGCATACGATTAGTATATATTTATGTGTTCTTTACCTATGGATGGTTGTCTAAGAATGAAACTTAGAGAGCTAATGTCAATTTTAGATCATGTGCCAAACTTCTACAAAAGTGCACTACTTGTTGATTATAATTGTATTAAAATATTTTATCAAAATGATTCCAAACTAAATGAAAATTAACATAAGAAAGCAAATAACATTTTACTTTATATCTGATTATTATTATAATAAAAAATAAAGTCTATATTATTAATAAATAAAAGTATATTTTAATATTTAAACATTATAAGTATTTATGTTTCCTTAATCCTTATTTTGGATAATATCAATGTATTACAAATTATTTTTGTGCATATCAGTGCTCCCTTACTCATGTAACTATATCCAAGTCTCATGCAAAGTCATGTGGAATGCTCGTTCCACTTTGAAGAGTCATATTTTTCTTCTCAGAGTGTCATGTTCATACGATATTGGATTTGAGGTTGGTGTGGAGACATTTTGATCAATATGTTGTGGTCATATGTTGTTATGGTACTTTATTATTTAATTTTGGGTAATAGTATGGACGATCTCTAATCTATATCTTCTATGATATGGAAAACATGGGAGAGCTATGGAGACTAGTGGTGAGAGTTATGTTGTAATATTTTTTTGTAGGTTTGCATATCATTTGTGGATGTTCCTTGGTATTTATGATATTTACTACACCTTCTATGCAAGTGCTATTATTAGAATTTTGGATGCCTTGATTGATCTTATATTTTACATTATCCATACAATTAGAGTTTAGGGTTGTATATATGTCCTTTGTTGGATCTTCTCATTATATTTTGATGTTAAGGGTCTTGACAATTTCTTTATGTAAGATAATGTATATAGGGACTAGCACAATCATGTATTAGGCTGGATATATTGATGGCATAAGGTTTACCTTTTATAATGAGTATGCCTCAATTTTGAGGTATGGTTAGTGGGATGTGTTAGCAACTAGTCATGATTTTATTCTAGCTATGATGATTAATTATTAGCAATTACTTGGGCTTATTTGCTACTATTGGATCAATGTTTGTGTTTGGATATTGAGTTAAGATAAGATTCATGCTTCTATGTGACAATGTAGCATTTCTCTTTAGGTTGGATCTTGTATTTTGTGCATTTGTATGTGTCATAACCCAATTTTATTGCATATTTATTATAATATGGTAAGTGGAATTATTGAAGAAAATCAATAAATATTAAATGAAGATCCTAGAATATTCAAAAATTGAATAAAAGAAGTTGACTAACGTTGACTTTGTGAAATTTTGAAAATTTATTTTATATGTTACCAAAAATTGAGCGTTACTGATCAATTTGCAAGTGCAAGTGTGTGCAGTTGTAGGGTGACGAGTTGAAGGATGAGAACATGGTTGAAGTAGGATTGTTTAGGCAGATCGAACGGTAAGCCAGTTGGAATCTGGGTGCACACACCACAATGGCATGATGACTTGCATTTGAACTAAACTGTATATATAAGAGAAAATAATTTCCTAACTTGAATTGTTTCAATGTTTGAAAATGAATGGTTTGCAGATTAAATTTTATATTCAAAACTTTGTGATTTGAAGGAAACAAAAGAAAGCATTTGTAAAGAAAATTCTTTTCTTTAGTGTAAAAATAAAAATAAAAATATATATATATATATGCTCGAAATGAAAATTCAAGTTCCTTACTTTAAATGATAGTGTATGGAACCTTTGAGCCATTCCAAAATAAATAACTTGTATATAAATGCATATATAAACATACACACACACACACACACACATATATATACGTGTATGTAAATCGAACAAATACATACATACATACATACATTTATATACACATTATTCAAATAGATGGTAGATGTGAATGAAATCATTTAAATGCATATAGAGATACAAATATATAAGTATATATATACATACATATATATATATATATATATATATATATATATATATATATATATATATATATATATATATATATATATATATATATATATTACATATATATACATACGCATACATATTCAAATTCATATTGAATTCAAATCAATAACTGATATATTATGAATCGGACTATGGAAATCAATAAAAAATCAAAAGGAAAAAACCACAATGGACGTGGCTTGCCGAATCATAAAGGCAATACTCAAAATAGAGGTTGGTAGCTATGACAGGTAACACCTAGCCACATGCAAAACAAAAAGGTGTTTTGTTTCCATTTTGAAATGAATCGGGGAAGGGACAAAAGATAGCGAACTTTGGGAAAGATTCATTCCACAACAAGGCCAAAAAGCAGAGAAATTCAAAGTGTTTGAAAAATCAGAGGCAAGCCTCATTCAAAGCTCAATTATTGAGGTAATTCGAGTCCTTTGTAGCAATTCGATTTCAAAAATTTTACTTTGGAAATCACTATACTTTTAGGAAAATTCGATAGGCATAGTATAATGTATTCTTGTGACTATGAGTTTGGGCTTGAGCTGGGTATAATGATTGATTGACCACCTTTTGGGGTCGTATGGCCTACGACCTGCTTGAAAAGAAGTGTTTTTGAGAGACCCTTATCAGCTGGACCGAGGCTTGAGAACCTTTCAAGGTGCAACTGTTGTGTTAGCTGCACAATTATGTGAGCCATATTATGGCGATCAGAATTATATTCCAATCAAAGATGTTTTCATTATTAACTGGTATTGTATGGTTCGAATGCCGAACCCATGCAAGGGGTACAAACCCCGTGTAAATGTATTTTTCAAATGTACCATCTATGTTTTCATTTATCTGTGTCGCCCTTCCATTATCGGCTAAGCTGAAATGGTAAGAGGGTCGAGTGTATTTCTTTAAAATAGTGATCAATGTTACATATAGGGGCCACCATCGATTTGGGAAGATGATGGATGATAAGGTCTGGTTACTTAAACCATGATATGTATGATCTTTAAGATAGATGATCTAGTATTCTCTTGAAAAGAATACAAAATATTCTACATGTCGAAACTTATTTGTGATACAAACCCAGCTAGATTATGGGTAAACTTGAAAGACAACTTATGGTCGGTTTAAGAAAAGATGAACCTGCCATGTAGGGCAGTCATTTGTAGAATGACCAAGAAGGCCTTAAATATGGTCTAGAGAGGGCACGGGTTAAGAAGGAAACCCTAGTAACCTTAGAGTTAAGTATGGATGCCCTATTTCAATTGACCAGTATGTCAAACTAGTTCATTATAATATTAGTATGATTTCTCTTGAATTTTAATTAATATTTATATGGAACAATGGAAATTCTAATAGTCTAATTTGTAAGAGGAAAATTAAACTATTTTGTTTGAAATGAAAGATGAGATAGTTGTAGACAATACTTCTATTGAAAAAAAACATTGTTATTTCTCTATTCATTGAAATAAAACTCATTCTGTTAAAAATAGTGAATGTTATGTTGGAAAATGATGTTTTTTGTCATTAAGTGAAACTATTTGGTTTTAAACAATAATGTAATGACAAAGACATCAAATAATATTTTGTAAATGAAACTGTTTTGTTGATTACATTATCATTGAAGCTGTAAATAGCTTTTTTTATATCTGTTTAGTAGGAAACAATACTTGTTTTGTTCAAACAATGAATGTACATATGAGAACAACTTGCTTTATAACTGTTTAGTAGGAAACAATACTAATTATGTTCAAACAATCAATGTACATATGTAAACAACTAGATTTACAACTGTTTAGTAGAAAACAATACTTGTTTTGCATAAACAATGAATGTTCATACATGTAAACAACTTGTTTTATGATTGTTTAGTAGGAAACAACATTTATTCTATTCAAACAATGAATGTTATTAAGTAAACAACAATGTTAGAGAAACACAGTAGTGAGAATGCAATAACAGTATGTGAGAAACTATTAGCATAGACTTGTTCTGTTTTCTTTATTTTGACAAGAAACGTCAATTGAAAAACTAATTTAAAATTGCAATATGAGTTAATGATTATTTAAGAATGCATGCACAAACTGTAACATTAGTAGCCACATATATGTGTATGCACATAGACTTTGTCTATGTACATACACATACTTATGACATACCTTCTTTTGTTTTTAGTACATTTTTAAAAGGAAAATGCTTAAGATGTTAAGTAGATATAGTCATAAGAATGATATGACTGATTGTTGAATTACTCTATGAATCATAAATCTAATTTCTGATTAGAGTATAAATTAGTATTTTGTTTCTTCTTTTGAGGACATTTGGGAAGAATATTTTAAATACTTGAACAAAACAGTGATACCTTAGTTGACTAGAGCACCTATGGGTAGATGCTTCTATTGGCCTTGTCATTGCACCAAAAGGTTGATTAGTCAATTCCCAATACAAGCATCAATTAAGATCCACAGGAGGCGGTTAGACCATGTCACAAACCCAAGCGTCGTGCTTGAAAACGAAGATCAAGGGACACACCATCTTGCAAAAATCCCCCCCCCGCAGAAGAAAGGGGTTTGAACCTGTGACCAGCTCTAATACCAATTGTTGGCCTTGTCATTGTACCAAAAGGTTGACCTATCAATTCTCGATACAAGCGTCAGTTAAGATCCATAGGAGGTAGTTAGACCATGTCACAAACCCAAGCATCATGCTGGACAAGGAAGACCAAGGGACACACCATCTTGCAACAACTTCTAGAGGGTAGATAGTTGTTATGAGATGTATAGTAGAAAGTTACCTTCCTGGACAGGTGCCAAAATGGTGTTCAGAGAGTGTGAGTACCTTTAAAAATCTGCAAACACTATACTCAAACAAGGGTTAGTATCAACAAATCCCTCAAGAATACTCCTATGAAATACATTGTAAATGTTCCAAAATGCCACAAAAGATAAAGAAAGGCCAAATGCATGATGAAAGCATTCAACAAATTACCTATTCCATAGTTGGATTGGTGTCACATGTGCTAGTGACCCTTTCCCAACCCTTGATCAAAGCTCAAATTGTGCAAATGCAAATGGAGATGGTGGAGTGATGATGAACAAGATCAAATCTCAAATGAAGAGAGTAACCTTGCAATAGATTGTGAAGGATTTGCTTGAGGATGATGCACCTATTTAAAGATTTTCAAAATGCCAAGTGTTGAAGAGGGACCAATGTGGGATCAAAACAAGCCAATGAGTTGAGGACACTTGTCATCATGTAATTAGTTGATGTATGTGCAAGATTTGGGAAGAGTGCCCATGAGGAAATTTTGAATTCAATTTGCAATAAATTTTTGGAGGGACAAGAAGAGAGCAATAAATGCCTGTTTGACTTGTCATGTTGAGAGAAAAATGAAGATTTTAATAAATCAATAAAATTGATTTATTGTGCAAGTGGCTAGGTCTAGATAATGCAAGTGGGATGTGATTAGTATTAGATTAGGATTAGATGATGATCATGCTGATTTAATGCTGATTAGATGATTTGACTTTTTGGACTTAAATACTTGATTTATTTAAATCAGAAAATGGTGGAATATGATTTAGGATTTGATTTAAATGGCTTTTTGATTTATTTAATTAAATGGATAATGCAGGATGAAGGTTGAATGATAAGGATTTATTTGATAAATGAACTTATTTAATGAATGGATGAAAGTGATGAATTTGCCTAATGTAAGAGCTAATTTGACCGAATCTGATCGGATGCATAATGTGAATTTTGCATGTCTGTTGCCCTCTTTGAAGCAATGTACTTGTTGCGTTGGTTCAAAGAATAAACTGCATTGATCAAAATTTAAAATTTCATGATTTTTGGATGCCCAGTGAAGAAGTACAACTGGTACATTGCCTCGAGAATCGGCGAAAGACCGATTTGAGGGTGATCTCCTGATAAAGAGGTTAAAATGGATGGTTATGAATGACTGATGCAAAAGAAGATGATTTTAAGATGCTTAGAATAACAAATCTGTATTATCCTAAACAACTTAAATGATGATATGATATGAGATCGATGAGATTGATGATGTGATATGCTATGATTATGCAACGGATGATTTATGAAATGCTTAGACTAACAGATCTATATTATGATGATGATTATGCAATGCACGTGAAATGATCGATGTTTCCTATGATGTATGATATGAATGATATGTGGTATGCTGATGGTTTCATGGATGGTTTGCAGATGCAGGATGGATGCATGATGGATGCATGACGGATGCATAATGTTAGTGCGGAAATGAGATGATGACAAGAGGATCCAACAAGTCCATGATTGGTCGAGACTTTATTAGAGATGATGATGATAATAAAAGATGATGATGATAAATGATGATGATAGATGGATGATTTGCTTATCAAGGATTGGGATTTTTAAAGGGTCACTTACTTTATTTTGATAACATGCCTAAGTACGATGCATCAAGGTATAAAGGACCAGGATGGCGTTGTACTTAGTGTGATGGACTTTGACTCGACAAATAGATAGGAGTAATCTTGTTCACACTTGACATACGAAAACCTTGCTAGGATGCACTTTAGAAGTCTCGAGCATCTCTAGGACAAAACCGCGGAAGGTATAACCAATCAATGCAATAGTCAACAAGCTTCTCTGAAACATCCTCCATACATATCTAACAAAGCAAGTATTAGCCAAAGTTATTTTACAAGAACGTCCAACAAGCATAGCAGACAAAATAATAATGATCGTTGCCCCATTCCTATCTCTCTAAATCCTTCGTTCGGATATCATCGAGAGGTCCTTGGAATGAGTGCAATATGATAAATCAAAAGAAAAGATCAAGTATACAAACAAGCCAATGTTCTTCATACCTTCAGCCAGAGGGATGTGTTTCAAAAGATGGGAGCCAAAACTTATTGCCAAAAGATAATGTCCATTGTCGGAACGGATCCTAGGACATGTTAATGACACGTCGTTTTGTTTACCCAAAGTGGTTGGTTTGATAAAAGTGCCCATTGTCGGAACGGATCCTAGGACAAGATTTTATCAAACAATGATGAAATTGATTTATGATTTATATGCCATTGATAAGAAAAGAGTTGACCAACTTGCTTGCTGACTGACCTATACTTGAGATTTTGACAGTTTAAGTTTTCACCTTTGACTGCTAGACTTGTTTCCGACTGTTTTACCAAAGGTTGAGGGTGATGACGATTTATTATGGATGATTGATTATTGCGAGTGTAAGCGAGATGAGGCAGATGGATTTTTTTTTTTTTTCAAATATTTGGATGTTTTTGGAGTTTTGCAATATTTGTAGGCTATTTTTGGTAAAAAATTTGAGGTTTCACAAATGTTTTGATTTTGATTTTTCAATGTTTTTGGGATTTTTCTGATTTTTGACCAAGAGACTAACCTAAAGACCTATCTAGGGGCCCGCCGAGGGCTTATCGATAGATTAGCCTTGCCTAGATTATACCTTGAGAGACCAAGTAGTTCGTACGACAACTTGGTCGATTCTGAGGATGAAGATACATGATGCGATGTCGGTTTAGCGCGGACCTATAGGACGAGCCTAAATGTCTCGAGGGGATGATCAAAGATCAACCTTGCCTCGTTCAAGCTTTCGAGAGGCGGCGTAGTTGACAAGGCGACCTTGTTTTTGGATTTTGATATGTTTGAATGTTTTGGATTTTGAAATGTTTTGGATGTTTTGGATTTTTGTTTGAGGATTTTAAAAAGATTATACGAATCCGATCCGATGAGAACGTGCCCCCAGTGTGAAGCGATAGACTACTCTGATATAGGCAGGACAAACTAACCTTTTAAGTGGGCCGAGTAGCTCTAGGAGGAATCATGACACAAATGCAAGACCAAGCTATGGTGCAGACGCGGATGGAAGGGTGAAATGTGATGATATGCGATGGGTGAGTGAATGATGCAAAGCAAGTCGCGGAGACCAAGATGGATGGAGAGTGCTTATTTACACAAAGTGCCTGTTTGCCAGGTTTTCACCAAGGTACTTGCCCAAAGTGCCACCGAAGTGGTTTTCACTAGAGGACGATTTTTTCTCTTTACTATTTTCTTTATTTTTTTATTTTTGTTGTCACCAGGCGCAGGTTTTAGAAGTAACAAACACCGGGGACTTTTATGATTTTTTTGGATTTTTTTGGTTCTATACCTTTGAAAGATTTAGACAAAACTTTTTGAGATGGGAGCTATTCATTGGCTCTGTGGGGTTCCTTGGTGTTGATAGCTGATATGCCCCTGATTTGTAGCTTGCTGTGACAATGAAAGGCCCTAACCAATTGGGTTCGAACTTTCCTTTGCTGTTGGGATTTGGGACATTCTTCTGATTTTCTTTTAAGACTAATTCTCCAACTTGGAAAGTTCTGCTTCTGATTTTCTTGTTGTAGCTCCTTTTCAGTCTATTCTGATACACTTGCAGATGGTTTAAAGCGTCCAGACGTCGCTCATCCAACAATTCCAGCTCGTTCAGTCTTGAAACTCGATACTCCTCGTCCGTGATGAGGTTTTGCAATGATACTCTGAGGGATGGTAACTCGATCTCAATGGGCAAGATGGCCTCTGATCCGTAGACCAAGGAAAATGGTGTGGCACCAGTGGGTGTGCGGATGCTGGTTCGGTAAGCCCAAAGAGGGCTGGGGTCGCTTCTAAATGCGATCTGACTTCTAGCGTCATTATTTATTTTCTTAAGGATTTTGAGGATGGTTTTATTTGTAGCCACCTTTGGCCATTGCCTTGGGGATAGTATGGGGTGGAAAAGCGATGTTGGATTTTGAATTTATCACATAGGTCACGGACTTCCTGATTTTTGAATGGTGTCCCATTATCTGAGAGAATAGCCTGTGGAACACCATAGCGGCATATGAGATAGTTCAGGATGAACTTTGAGATCTGCTTTCCTGTTATGTAGGTCATAGGTATGGCTTCAACCCACTTGGTGAAGTACTCAGTTGCAGTTATAATGAATTTGTGACCGTTGGATGAGGTGGGTGCGATTTTCCCAATGAGATCGAGTCCCCACTGTGAAAAGGGCCATGGTGTGATGATTGGATGAAGCTCTTGAGCTGGAGCATGGATGAGGTCCCCGTGTTGCTGACACTGTAGACACTTCTTGACATATTCATGTGCCTCTCTGTCCATGGTAGGCCAGTAATATCCACTCCTCAGCAATTTATTAGACAAGGTCATGCCACTCGAATGAGAACCACAGATGCCATTGTGCACCTCAGTTAAGGCAGCCGAAGCCTCCTCAGGGTTAAGACATCTTAGTAAGGTTCCTTCTATGCTTCTACGATAAAGGGTTTCTCCTAAAATGACAAACCGAGATGCTTTCTTGATAAAGGTTCGTCTAAGGCTTGAACGCAAATCGGCGGGAATGATACCTATCCTAAGGTATGTGTAAATGTCTTGGTACCACTGATCATTTGGACCAACGATTTCGCACACAAATTCTGACTCTGGTACCTTGAATGCTGGTACGAGAAGCTGCTCTACCAAGAAGTGGTATTTCGGAACATTTTGAGGGATCTCTAAGAGTGATCCAATAGTTGCCATTGCGTCTGCTGCTCTGTTGTTGGTTCTTGGTACTTGCTCAAATGTGATGTCAACAAAATATTCCTTGAGATTTTCCACCAGCCTTTTGTATGGAGTTGGCTTATCATCCTTTGTTTGGTACTCATTGTTCACTTGATTTATGATAAGCTGTGAATCTCCATATACCTTCAATGCCATAATGTTCCTTTATGCTTTATCACGAGGACCTGTGGTTAAAGGCCTGGAAATGATGCGCAGTATTTGTTGTTTGCGAGGATGCTGGTTTGTATGATCTTGATGTACAGTCGCGGGTATTGAAGAGATACGACTCCGGACCATGTTAATGAACCCATCGAAATCTCAGATTTCAATGGACTTCATGTCAGTGTTGAAAAAATCGTTCATCTGAAATTCACGAAACCAGTGGGCTCTCTCCACTCGTCGGTGCATCTGCCAGTGCAATGGCCTGTCATAACAGTGCTATGCATCCCACTCAATATCTATTGATAAATATCATTACCCGCCAGCCATTTCTTCCGCCAGCGTGGCTGAAAGATAAAGGATCGGTTTTGAATGTGGTAATGTCACGAGGTGGCGTGGGACTTTTAACTAGAGCAAGCTTTTCAATGAATGTATATGGACGTTTAACTCGCGAAGCCTACAATGCTGGATGAAGTATATGAGCAACACCTCTATTCCGGCGGCACATCATGTTTAGTACTGGAGAGCACCAAGGGCTGCTGCAGTTGCTGAGATATAAAGGATCAATGGTTTGTTCTGAATTGGAGGCCTTAGTACTGGAGGTGTTAACAGATATTCCTTGATTTTGTTGAAGGCTTGTTCACATTTGTCATCCCATTTGTACGTTACCCCCTTGTGGAGTAGGTGAGAGTAAGGGCTTTGTTTGTCTGCTAATTGTGCTATGAACCTGCGAATTGACTGAAGCCTGCCTTGGAGACCTCTCAGTTGTTTCAATGTCCTAGGAGCTTCCATTTCAAGTATTGCTTTCACCTTTGCCGGATCAATCTCAATGCCTCTCATTGACACTATGTAACCCAACAACTTTCCTGATTGTACGCCAAAGACACACTTCTTGGGATTCAAGCGAACCTTGTATTCTTCTAGTCTGTCAAAGATAGCACTCAAGACCGATATATGATCCTCCTTCTTTTTGGATTTTCCCAGGATGTCATCAACATAGTCCTCAACTGTTTTGTGGATCATGTCATGGAATATTAGTGTCATGGCCCTTTGGTATGTGGCCCCGGCGTTCTTTAAGCCGAATGGCATTACGTTCCAGCAGTATGTTCTCCATGGGCAAGTGAAAGCCGTCTTGTGTTGATCTTCTTTTGCTATCATAATCTGGTTGTATCCTGAAAATCCGTCCATAAGTGATAGCATCTCATGCCCTGCTGTCATGTCTACTATCATGTCGATGTTGGGGAGTGGGAAATCATCCTTGGGACATGCTTTGTTCAAATCTCTGAAATCCGTATAGATTCTTATGGCTCCGTTAGGCTTTGATACGGGTACCAAGTTTGATACCCATTCTGGATAATCAATTGGTCGAATGAATCCCACATCTAATAGCTTTTTGAGCTCCATTTTGACTAACAAAGCAATTTGAGGATGCATTTTGCGAAGCTTCTGTCTCACAGGTTTAGCTTTAGGATAGACTGCCAAGTGATGAACCACTACCTCTGGATCCAATCCTGGCATATCAGCATAGGTCCACGCAAAATTTATCTTCCTTTCCTTTAAGAAGGTAGCCAACTCCTCTTGTTCTTTGCATAATAATGACTCAGCGTAGAATGTAATATGAGGAGTTTCTTGTGTTCCCAGATTGATGGGGTTGCACTTTTCTGCTAGCATAGCTGAATTTTCTTGGTGTATAGCTATAAGAGGAAGATTGAATCCCCCATCCTCAGGCACCTCAGAGAGGTTTTCACCATTGGATGCGTCCTTTCTTTTACTTTTTCAGAGTCAGAGAGTGCCACAAGGTGGTTTTCACTCAAGGACTTGGAGATTATTCTCAATTTTTTATTTTTGCGACTGAGGGATTCAATCGTTTCTCCATAGTATGCATGTGTATCCAGCTCTATGATAAAACCTGCCTTATGATCCCCACATGGAATGTCATCCCTAAGTCCCATGAATTCCGAGAGCGCCTTATCGTTTTCAAACATGTCAAGAATTGGTGGTCCTCGTTGGTCGTAATCAATCAGTTGGGGATAGACTAATCGGATTTCATTGCTTTGGTTTTCAGACTCATAAGACAAGGTGCTAATCATAAGGACATTAGTATCCTCAAACAACAAAGGTAATCCTATTTCTGGTGACTCAGTTAAATCAGTGGGCATTCCTAAAGTCATGGAGGATTTTGGAGTAGCTACAGATTCCTGAGGAGGCATTCGGTTCTGTCTATCCATGGGCACCTCGACCAAGTACAGTTACCTTAGGAGTAGGATGACCAATGCCAAGATTTTTTATTTTCTTCTCAGGTATAATGGGTATTACACGCCCGTTATTATCTTGGCCTAACCCTTGGTTCCGGTTATAGCCCATCAAGAGCATCAGCTTCATACCTTTGTTTCGTTCATCCATAGGCAATTCAACTGCCGGTATATCATCTCTATAAAGGAGATGAGATAGGTCCCCTCTAATGTTTCCTGACCAAGATCTCCTGCACTTGTGAAGGTAGGGTTTCGTTCATAGGATCCTTGAGATGTTGAAGCTTCTTGTGATTGTGGACGTCCTCTTGATCTAGGAGATTGTGGTAGCTCTCCTACTACAAAAGCATTCTTAGGCATTGAATAGTTTCCACAACCATCATCTTGTATTATGACTTTGATATCAGAAAAGGTGGGGATGGCGGGGGTGGAGGGTGTCTCTGTCACAGAAGTGAGAGTGGCGGGATCCACGTAAGGTGTTGATGGGCCTTCATCGTTCTTGGGTACTTGCGGGATCTTGTAGTATTTTGCCTCTAGATTTTTGCAGTAGGCAAATGGCTCAGGATCTCCATGGATAGTAACCTCTTGACCTTCATGTGTGAATTTCACACATTGATGAAAGGTTGAAGCTACAGCTTGCATTGCATGTATCCATGGTCGCCCTAGGAGAATGTTGTATGGTAAATCGAGGTCGAAGACCTGACAGTTGGTTTGCATGATGGCGGGTCCAACCTGGACAGGAAGATGAATGGTGCCTTGGGATACCCTTTCCTGGTCATCATATGCTCTTATTGTGATGCCTTTTCCTTTGTCAATTGAATCCTCTGAAATGTTCAAATTCTTTAGAAGCTTTAAGGAGCAAATATTTAAGCCTGCACCTCCATCCACCAAGACTCTCTTGACTTTCTTTTTATTTACGTACACCTCCAGATGAAGCGCACGGTTGTGAGATGGTTGTGTGGGGAAGTCTTGTTCAGAAAATGTAAGAATGTTAGGTGTGGTGATACTTGCGACCATAGCTTGGAATTGTTCTGTATCTAGATCTGCGGGGACAGTAGATGACGCCAAAGCTTCTTCTAGAATCTTTTTGTGTGCAGATGAGATTTTGAGTAACTCCATGATGGAGATATGTGCAGGGGTTCTTTTCAATTGATCCAAGACATTATAGCCACTAGGGTTAGACCTTGGATTGGATGTGGAATTTCTGCTTGGTTGGGATGGTGCTGCAATGGTAACCTTTCCACCTCTTGTGGTGACTCCACAATCGGCTTGGGCCCCTTTGATGGTGATGACTCCACAAAACTCATCTAAACAAGCAACAACACCCTCGTATGTGTGGTTGACATTTTTATAAGCCCCTTTTCCTTTGTCTTGATCTTTGTTTCCTTTGTTACCATGATTCGGCATCGGATTCGTGTAAATCTTGAGATCTTTGTTTCCTGATGGTGCTTCCACATCTATGATTTTGTCATCTATGAGGTCTTGAATTAGATTTTTGAGCCTCATGCAGTTGTTTGTCGTGTGTCCCTTGAGTTTGTGGAAGTCGCAAAGATAATTTTCATTATACCATGGTGGCTTGACCGATGGTTCTTGATAATTATTATGTGTAGGGACCGTTATCAATTTTTCATCTACCAATCTTTTCATGATTGCTTCAGCAGGTTCCCCAAGGAGTGTGTATTTTCGTTTGGGGAAGAACTTGTTTCGCTGTGGTCCTCCCTGATTATCAGTGTTGTTTGTGTTTTGGTTATGGGATGGTTGGACCACAGTATTGACTTGTCGATTGCTTTGATTGGTATTTTGGTGTTGTTGTCGTTGGGATGGTGGATTGTTCTTCCGTGGGGCACTAATGACAACTTTGGCGTCAACAACACCATCATTGGTTACATTACGATTCTTTGCCCATGTTCGTGGTTTGTCATGATAATTGGATGATGAGCGGCCTTCTTGATATGATGAAGTTTCTCCCTGCGTGGCAAGGGCTTGTTTGATATTGAGCGCCCTAGGTATCAATTGGTCGTAAGTGGTGATGTTTTGCATTTTGAGGTGGAAGGCCAAGGGCCCATCAAGATTCGCAATGATAGTTCCCACTTGTTGTTCTTCGGGCATGGACCACTTGCTTTGATTAGCTTTGGATCGCCATCGTTGTAAGAAAGCACCGAATGATTCATTTTTCCCTTGTTTGAGAGATGATAATTCCTGTAAGCTAACCTCCATGGGAGTGTTGAAGGAATAATTATGTATGAAGGCATCTATGATTTCCTGGAATTTTTTGATTCCAGAAAGTCGAGAAAACCAATCAATAGCGTTTCCAACCAAGCTTCTTGGGAATAATCTCATCAAGTACGTTTCGTCATGAGCCACCTCCATGCAATGTACTTGAAATTCCCTGATGTGATCTTCAGGGTTACCCGTTCCGCGATATTTGTCAAATTTAGGGATCTCAAACCCTTTTGGGAATGGTTTCATTTCTACGCTCCTATCAAATGGATAAGGGCATAGGTTTTTTTGTGGTTTTGGTGTCTTTCCTGATTGAAGGTCAAGCACTTGTTGTGACAGAAATTTTATTTGTGCGGTGACATCCAATTGTGGATCAGGAGGTGGAATGAAGGTGTTTTGGGGGGGTGGAGTGGGTGTTTGAATGGGTGGAATGTTTGCTTGTTG
>VDFB02230681.1:0-11785 GCA_007258455.2 Sequoia sempervirens | reverse complement strand
CACATGGCTACTGGTTCCTAGGCCTAAAGACAAAAATGTGATTGGTACTATGTGGGTATTTAGAAACAAGCTAAACGAAGAAGCTAAAGTGGTCTGAAATAAAGCAAGACTGATATGTAAAGGTTATTCTCAAATGGAAGGTATTGATTTTGAAGAAACCTTTTCCCCTGTAGCTAGAATTGAAGTTGTGAGATTATCTCTTGCTTATGCTACACATAAGAATTATAAAGTCTATCAAATGGATGTGAAGTTTGCATTTTTGAATGGAGAACTAGAAGAAGAAGTGCACATTGAATAGTTAGATGGATTCCAACCAATAGACAAGGGAGATATGGTTTGCAAATTGAAGAAATATCTGTATGGACTTAAGCAAGCCCCCAGAGCATGGTATGCTAGATTGGACAAATATCTACTGAAGCTTGAATTCACAAAAGGTACTGCTAATAACAACCTATACTTCAAGTTAGATCATGATAAGGAATTGATTATAGAAGTTTTTGTTGATGATATCATTTTTGGAGGAGATGATAATCTATGTATGAATTTTGTTGATGAAATGAAGAGTGAATTTGAGATGAGCATGATTGGTGAAATGAAGTTCTTTCTAGGTTTACAAGTTACACAATTGGACCAAAGGATTTTCATATCTCAATCCAAATATGTGAAAGAGCTATTGAAGAAGTTTGGAATGGATGACTCCAAACTTTGTTGGTACTCCCATGGTATCCGGATGTAGCTATCACAAAATGATGATTCTCGAAAGGAAAATAAAAATTGCTATAGATCAATGATTGGTGGATTGCTCTACTTGACACAGACTAGACCAAACATTATGAATGTTGTATGTATGGTTGCTAGATTTCAAGCAAATCCAAATGAATCACATGTGACTGTTGTCAAGAGAATTTTTAGATATCTGAAAGGAATAGTTGACTTTGGACTATGGTATCCAAAGGATGATGATCTCACTTTAGGTGCATATACTGATGCGGATTGGGATGGTGATGTAGATGACACGAAAAGTACTAGTGGTGGTGCTTTCTTCCTAGGAAGGCGATATCCTAGTCAAGGAAGCAAAAAGAAAAATTTATCTCTCTATCCACTATTGAGCGAGGAGAAATACATTGCTACTACAAATAATTGTACTCAAGTGATATGGATGAAATATAGATCTTTGAGGAGAATGTCAGGTGATATATTTATGAAAACCTATTGCCATATATTGTGACAATTCAAGTGCAATAAACTTCTCAAGGAATCTAGTACTACACTCTAAGACTAAGCATATTTCAATTAAGTTTCATTTCTTGAGGGAGAAAGTGAATGAGAAAGAAGTCGGACTAGAATATGTGCCTACCAAAGAACAGATTGTAGAAATATATACTAAGTCATTGCCGAAGGATACTTTTGAGTATCTCAGAGGGATGATAGGGGTAATCACCCCTCCTGATAAGAACTAAAGATGCATTTATTTGCATCAATCCGAGAGCTTCATTGCTTATTTTGATTTAGATCGATGTTTTTGTGGTTGCTACTTAGGGGGAGTAGTCAGATGTGCAGATATGTGGTTCAAAGCATGTGCATGGAAATTTCATGGTTACTTTTTCCATTGATGTCAAAGGGGGAGAAGCGTATTGTGAAAAATTCTTGAGAAGAGAAGCTCAGTTGAGAGGACAAGTACAAAAGAAGTTAGTATGTTGGGTTAAAGGTATTTTCACATCATGTGTTGCCATCAATGCCAAAGGGGGATATTTTTGGATGTTGTGGATATGATTTCTCATATGTGGTTGTCATTGATGTCAACACTATTAGCATTTGGTGCATTAAAGACTGTATATGTTGAGGATATTGAGAAAATTGTAAAAGAAAGTATTCCTGGTTCCTAGTGGAACTATGTAGGTCAAGAAGGCATTGTGTTCTATACATTGAAGATTAGATGATGTGGATTTAATGGTTGAATGTTGAATGCTTCTAGATCATCTACCAGAAGTTTCAAAGGTCCGCATGAAGTTTTGAGTATGATGTGGTCTGACAGTGTGTTGTTGGTCTTTGTTAGTGTTCCTGAATGAAGTTTGTGTAATTCTTGTTTTCTTAGTTGTTGTGGATGCTTCTCTATTGTTTCTTGGTGTTATGTGGTGTCTCTAGATCATTCTCTATCTTTGTGGTATGTCCACATTATTCAAAAGAGTTCATGGTTGAAGATCTTTGTGCACATGTTCAATTTTTCTTGTTCTTGGCCGACATGTCCTTGGTAGCGTGTTGTGGATCTTTGAGGTGTAATTAATTAAAGTATTCTTGTGTTGGAGATATTAATTTGGGTCTCCACTATGTTGTGGCTGACCTCGGTGGATACGCATTAAAAGTTTATTTGTAAATTTGGGCTGACATTACAAATATATTTTATTTTTCTCTAGCCGACGAAGTGATGATGAAATCTCCTATAGCGGATATATAATAACAATTGCGTGATTAGTGGAAATGATGCTTCGTGTGCTCCTATGTGTGTATGTGTGAATATCATTTGATTGCTGAGTAGAGTGTGAAGAAGAATGTGTGAAGTGTGAAGAAGTGTTGAACTTAATTGGAACTGTAATCAGGCTTGTGAAGAAGCTATTTTCTCAGTTCAAAAATCTTGGATGGTTTTAATCCAAACCCTATTGTTGGACAGTGAGTCCTCTTTTGTAATTGAGTAGTGAGATCTAGGTAGTTTGCCTAAATGTATGTGCATTCCTCTTATTATTTATTTTATACTTCTAGCAGAGTATAATCTTGTGGACTAACATCCACCGTGGTTTTTCCCCAACAGGGTTTCCACACAAAAAAATCTGTGTTATTTGTCTCTTTGATGTGTTGATTGTTTATGGTTTATTGCTTATTCATCAGATCTGAGATGAAGTTAAAATTGGAGAAGAGTTTTAGTTTCTATCACAACTGATTCACCCCCCCCTTAGTTGTGTATCCTTGTTTTTCCAACATAGTTGGTTTGGATTAGTTGCAATTTTCTATGGTTGCTATTCCAGTTGGAATGGGTATGGAAGATGCTTAGGTCCCTTGTTATCATTTGAATTTGATGCTTGTGTTTGTATAAATATTGGTACAGTTTTCAATTATAGTTGATATGTTTTAGCTTGGCATGTTTCTTTTTCTTCCATAGAAGGCATATTAGAATATGTGAGGGGATTTTCTGCTTGATGATGGTTATCATAGTGGATTTGGTAGGTATCTTGTTGGAGCATAAGAACATGGTGAAAATTTAGATGGTACATGTTTGGATAATGGATTCTTTTCCCTTTTTTGTGACTCATATGGGTGTATTTATAGTTTCAATTTCAAGTGGTACATGCAATAATGATATTATTTTATGGTTTATGATGTGATGGATTGAGATGATGACTACACATCACTATATTGTTACCCTTGACAATTTCATACTATATTGGCATCGCATTTTCCTATAAAATTAATTATATTGATAACTTGTTCATTTCAGGGCCATATTGGGAAAACATATTAAAGTACCTAACATATTAGGAGTTTTGGGATAAAATCACATAGACTAGGGTGAGGGTGCCCTTGTCCTATTTTAATGTTTACCATTTTGATTGTCAGCCTTGAGTTTTTTAAAATGACCTGAGGTTAGCCTATGTCAAATAAAATCAATTGGGATGTGTATATATGAACATTTTTTCCCTCTCATGTGAATAATTAGGCATTATTAGGACAAATCATGCATTATTATGCTCTAATTATAAATATGTATGCAATATCTTCTCTACATGCTAGCTAGAACAATCTATTTTGTTATATGGACTAACCTCTTGTAGGTATTCAAGGAAATTCAATCTTCCATCATCAACTCTTTGTTGAAAATTAGGGTGTGACATCACTTGGACAAGGGTTTTATGCCTAAGGTAATGTCATCAATTGTCATTTGTTTACTATAGTCATTTATTGTTTACTTTTACTCTACCCGATCAAGGGTAAGCACTCTTAACCATTGTAACCATTACTATTGTGGAGGTGGAAACACAAAAACTAGGGTTTGACTAAGACAAACTCCTATGTAGTAGAACTTTCCCCTTTTTTTATGTGCGCAAGTTAGATCCAAAACTTTCATTAACAACAAGTTGTAGAAATTTACAAAGAAAAGCTATATCTTCTAGAGCCCAATTCAAGTGTTTAGAAACCCTCACTTTTGGACTAGGGCATCCTTTCCCCTATCTAATAAATTTTGGCTCAAAATTCATATAGAGTTGCCCCTCTTTCTACCTTTCCTAGATCTATAATTATTTTGTCAATTTATGTTTCTGTCTATGTGATAAATTACATTTTCATATCTAGAGTTTATTTCAAATAGGTTAATAAAATCACACATTAAATCTGCCCTCTTTGCAACAAAGGAACCAAAGCCTTTTAAATTGTCTCTCCTTTGAGGTTGTTAGTTAATCATTAAACCCTAGTTGTTTTGTGTTCCAAGGTTAAGCCAAATAGGAAAGTTTGATCTAGGCTAGTTCATTTTTTAGATCTTGGATAACTTTCTCACTTAAAAATGACATGATGTAGTGCTATGATTCTTTTTGTATTATTGATGATGCTTATGATGACCTATATGATAACTATATCATGATGTTATGGTTGATATGTTATAGCCTACCGATGCTATGATTATGGATGTAGGACTGTATATGATGTTACTAATGGTTTGTGTATGTAGGGATGTTATTGATTTTTTATTTGTGTCATGATACCTGGATAGAATTTTTAGTATGATGAATAGGATAGAAGAATTTTTTTTGGATAATAATGGATAGATGGATATATGAATCATGTTGATCAAATATTAATGAAAACTATATTTATTTGGATGCTTTGGGTTTTTTATTAGAAAATAGGATGGAAAAGAAAAACATTTTATTTTTCTTTCAGTTATGCTAAAAAATGTAGAGAATAACTCTTATTTTGATCTATCAATTAGACACTATGCACCAAGGTATGAAGATTCAAGGTAGCATCATATCTATTACATGGAATTTGACTCAATAAAAAAATAAGAGTATCCTTATTCATACCAAAAATATAGAAACCTTGTTTGGATGTGTCAGAGAATAAATCTCAGAGAAAGATAGGGTGATGCACCAAAAGTATGGAAATCCTAATATGCAATGATCATTTATTATTCCTAAAGCTACCTTGACTCACACAAGACAATTATCCACCATGGTAGTATTAGAAAAACATCCCACAAACATAGCAGATGAAAGAAATGACCATGCCCCATTTCTTGCTTCTTTGGAAACACCAAGATATTGAAGATCGAGGTGGCTTCAAGTAAGATTTATGGAAATATACAAAAATATTAATAAAAAGAAATGATTGATTGAAAAAACATATCATTTCGATCACATCTCTTTCCAAAGATATTTTAATTGCTATATGTGGTTGTGCCTATTGTAGGAATGATATATATGTTAAGGTAGTAATTGGGATGTTGAATTAAATGTTTTAGGAAATTGGTATGTTAGTAGTAGGGTTTTATCTGTAATGATTGGTGCTTGCAATTTTTAATGAATGTTCTAGGTTTCAATTATTGTTGCATTTGATTTTTCTTACTCTATCAAAGGTGAGTGTGATGATAGGTTTATTATGGGTGATGAGTATATTATGGATGGGTGAGTTATGTTAATTTTTTTATTGAATTTATGGTATATATTAATGGTTTTGGATTTTTTTTGGAGTATTTGAGGTTGATTTTAGATTTTGTAATGTTTGGATTTTTTTGTATTTTTGGAATAGTAGACACGAAAAATATATTGATTGATCCTACACACCTAATCCTGACTTACTAACACCAGTTCATCCTAAATCATCTCCTTTGCTAGTCATTTAATTGAATACCCCTTATTTAATTAAACTCATCACATTTCATGTCTTAATTAAATAAATCAATTTTATATGATTAAGTCATCATCTCCTGTTAATTAAATAAATCAATTTGTTTAATTAATCCTATAGTCCCTCTTTTAATTAAATAAATCAGCTTATTTAATTAATCTCTAAGGTCATCTCCTTTAAATTAAATAAATTAATCTTTATTTGATTTAATCTAACACAATCCTCTTTAATTAAATAAATCAAACTTTATTTAATTAAGTCTAAATCTATTATTCCTCTCATTTTGATTTATTTAAATCCTAAAATCTAAATCAAATTGTCAAATCAACTAATCTCATTTTAAATTAATCAAATCCTGATTAATCCTAATCTTAATTCACTCAAATAATCTAGATTATGCAATTTTCTCATGAAAATCCATTTAATTGATTTGTTAAATCTCTATTTTCATTCAAAAAGGCATCAAAGGATGAAATATTCCTCAAGTTTGAATTCTCCTCCCAAAAGGACTTGTCCATCCAACAAGGCATTAAAGGCCTCTTACATGTCCTTTTCTTGAGCCAAGTGGCATTTAATTCATTTCTTCTCTCCCTCCAACTTGTCACTTCTCCAATTTTGAATTTCCACCTAATAACATTAATGTGCACATTCATCAAAATGTGCTCCACCTTTTTCCACTCACATGTTGACAAGTGGCATTGTATTATTGGTTGGTGTTTGATCCCACATTCATCCATTTTGCCCCATCCTCCATCTGTCTCTTCTATAAATAGAAGGCTCTCATTTGGATTTTTGGATCCACAAGTTCATTCATAATCTTAGGCATTTTCATCCACAACTTGAGCAAGGTTATTATTTTCATGTTTTGAGCAATATTCATCAATTTTTATCATTTCATAGCTAGGTTATGGAGAAATTTCACCAAGGAGCATCAAATCTTCACCATTGATCATCAAGCTTGCAAGGAATTGGGAAAGGGCCATTTTCCACATCAAAATGGCACCAATTCCCCCATGGGATTGAGAGTTTGTTTATTTTGAGCAAGATTAGATAGTTTTTATTCATGTTCTTCATTTATTTCTTGTTCTTGATATTTCAAATGAATCTTATGGGGAATGATGTTTCTAACTTGCATATTGGACTAATATTGTGTTTTTCTTCATGTTTGCGTAGGTATAGGATCACCATTCACATTTTGGCGCTAGGAGGGCGGGATAGGAGGAAATTAACATGTTTTTCTTCAAAATTCTATTTTTTTTAAAACTTTTTGTGTCTACAGGAGAGTGCATCGCTGATAGAGGAACTGCACCGCTATCAATCTAGCGACACTATATAGTGGCACTGACAAACTCTAAACCGCAACACTAGGTTCTTCTTGCCAATATATTTGAATTCCAAACTATGACGCTCTACCATTTTCCTGTCACCGGTCAAGTCAAACTCCAAAGCGAGTCACTGGTTGAAACAATGACACATATGTGGTCATTGATTTCTCCATATTTTGATGCTATTAGTCCTAGTGTCACCATATAGCAACGCTAACTCTGTCAAACTACGTCGTATTTGTGGATTGCATCGTTGTGTTTGAGTAAAATTCATCTCTCAAGTTATTTTGACATGTGTTTTTTGTCTTTGATCATTTTTAACCTTTTAACCTGTTTGTTGTCTCTAGTTTTCTGTGAACTAATCAGTTTTGTAGGTTGAAGTGGTCAAGAAGGAAGGGAGAAAGCAAGGAGGAGTTTTCTTTATGAAATATTCTTTCTACTATATCAATTGTTTTTAAACACTTTGGAAGAGATTATAATTCCATTCTAAGGATTTTCTATCCGTCAAGCTTTAGGATTCAATACATTTCATTTGGGCTCTAAAAAGAATAAAACAAAGGGATTCAAAAGAACCTTAGGCAACTTACTAGAGTTTTTTTTTAGGCTTTAAAATTGAACAAGCAAATATTACACTTCAATATTGATGCTTAAAAAGAATTCATTCTTGTTTTGGAGGTTAAAATGAACATGTTCCTTCTATGTTTTGTAATCTCTTATCCAAAGTAATATCATTTAAAAGGCATACGCACTTCTCTCACGCCTCACGGTGATCTTGAGAATCAAAAGTCTTTTTGGTGAAATTAAGTTGCATAAAATATTGCCTCCACATTTCATTTGGGTTCTTAAAATTAAACAAAGCTTGCTGGTGTGAGTTAGGTATATTGCATGTGTTCTCTCTTTGTTCATGCAAACAAATATTGATTAAACTACAGATGTGCTTGCTCACTTTTTCTTACCCTTAGAGGGCCTTCCTGGTGGGAAAAAGTAATCACCCCAGGGAATGACCCAATCGGGAACACGCTAAAGCCAAGTGACTTCCACCTGGTATATAAGTGTGGGTACTTGAGGAAAGTTCAAGTATCACAAGGATTTTTTTGACAAGAAGGGCATCAATGGCCTCTTGTCATATGGATGATCCCCCATGAATGGAATGCCTATACTAGAGCCTTTTGTTTAGGAGGAAAAATCCTTATCTATTTTTTGGTGCAAGAACGGTCATTCTAAAGCCACCCCACATTTTCGTGGTTCTTGGTAGAGATGAGAAGTATGCCATGGGAGTTTCATGGGTACTAAATCTTGGCTAACTTTTAGAAGTGAGTGTCATGGAGGGGATCAAGTCTGGTCAAGATTTTAATCATCCACCAAGAATGTCACGTCTGGAGACTTTGATGTTGTTTTTTCCATGGCTTTGTGTGGACTTATTTTATGAATGATGGTGTGTGTTAGAATAATATGATATATTACGATGCTTTGGTGTGTGGAAATGTGAAAAGTATTTACTTTTGAAATTATGAATGCATTTTATTTTGAAAATATGCAAGATAGAACAAAATAGAAGTATTGATTTAATTATTGCTTTGATTTATATCTCTATATCGATTACTAATACAATTTCGTTGTTGCGTGCCTGAGTGCACTTGAGTTGCAGGTGGTCGAAGACCAAGAGTGTGATTGAGGAAAGAAGGCTAGCTTCCCGACAGGGTAAAAGAGGAAGAACTCTCGGTCACACACACAACACCTAGAATCATATAGTTGCATTTAGGCAATGTCTATTCTAAATGGATTGCTTTGAATTATTTGCAAAATAAATAATAAATGGATAAAATAAATAAATAATAAAATAATAACATAAATGTAATTTAATTATTAATTGTAGCTTTAAAGGTTTTATGGTTTTAATTCTATTTAAATTGTGATATTTAAATAATAAATTAATTACAAGTTAGATGGAATACTTGTTTGAGGAGTGAGTATTTTTAAATTACCTTCTAAATCTTTTGTGCAAGAAATTGTAAATGATTTCCTATATTTTTTCTATTTATAAATTTGAAATTTAAAATGCATATATTTCTTAATTATATTTATTTTAAATTACAAGATTAGGGTTAAATGAGAGAAAGGAAATTAATATTAAATAGGAAAAAGGCATTCCCGGAAAGGCAACGGTTCTTGAAATGGCTTCTTGAAAACACTTTCCTCTGCAAGTTTGTTTTGGGTTATTTTAATGGCTGCCAAGAAGATGTTTCATCTGTCAATTTCGAAGGATTGGAAGGAATCTTTGGAGAATTAAGAAGGAAATTAAGCAATTAGGAAGGCAGTGAAGGAGGAGAACTTTTCCAAAAAACTCAGCCAAGAGGAGGCAGGAAGGAATTCTGAGCATCTTCAGCTGGAGTTTTTTAACCAGGTTTTTCATTCTCTTTTTCTCTTGTTGAGTTACAGAAAATAGCTTAAGAAATTGACTGCAAGAATTTGTGGAATTGCATGCAAACCGTATTTTAAATTTGGGAAAAACTCTTTTGTCTGCTCAACTAAATGATGTCCAATTTGTCCATATAAGTTTGAGGTTTTCCCTCTTTTGCATTCTGTACATTGAGATTCTGCTCCTTATTATTGATGAAATCTTTGGGAATAAAGAAATATAAACTCAAATTTACATTTTTGTTTTGTGCATATATATATATATACATATATGTATACACACACAAACACACATATATATATATATATATTTAAACACAGAAAGATTCTATGTGTATTATTTTTCCTGAAATGTATTCAAGTCCGATTGAATTTTATGGAACCTGATTGTTTTCACTAGAAATAATTGTGAGTTTTTCATTTGTTTTAATGAATGGGGGAGAGGATTCACCCTAGCCCCGTCCCAAGGGAAGGGACGGTACTGTGGGGAGGCTGGCACCCTCCATAGGTCGTGGCCTGTGGAGGAGGCTCGGCCCCCTCACAGCCCATGCCCTCCCCTTTAGGAGAGGTGTGGCCTCCAAACACTATTATAACCTTAGTTTTATGTGTCAAGCTTTGGTTTCATAATTCAATAGCGCACTGTGTGTGTTCTGTGCGGCAGATTTACATGGAAAGATAAGTATATATATACAATTTTATATATATACACATAGAGCTGTGTAAATATATATATATATATAAATAAATGTGAACTTACACAAATATAACCATCTACAGAATATGATATATTTCAGAAAAATATATATATAAACAACTCAGTATCCCTAAAGCTAGAAATATGAAAATGTGGTGATTTTCTTTTGGTCACATATTCTTATGTTTGCATACAGATGTAGATTTCTGAATATCAGCATACAATAGAAAACATAGATACAAATATGCAAAACTCTGTTTTTCTAAAAGAATTATCCTATTTCTGTATATCATTTTAACCAGAAACTTGTAGCAAATTGGGAATTTTACTTTCAAATCAGCTTGAATCTTGAAGATATATAAATATACATAAATCTGAGAACACTATTTTTAAATAGAAAATTATTACTTCTGCTTGTGGTAATACACTGAAAGTACCATGATGTACATACAATTCTTTACATTTAAAAAACCAAACTTGAGTAAAGAACACTCAAGAGGGTAGCATGAACTAAAAACAAATCTTTTATCAAATAGAAGGAAACTTGCTGACATTTTGATTTTGCTGAGAAAAAGAACAGATTTTATTTTAAATTCTGAAACTTTAAATCTACTTATTTGATTCAAACAATTAGAGATTGAATTCAAGAGATGCTTGAAAACTCTCTTTTACACTTTAAAGATAGATGATTTTCACTGCAAATGTGAAAGGGAATCAATTTGTTAATCATATTATGAATATGGAATATGGAAGAATTCTTTTTAGAATAAATGAAATGCATGAAGCATATAAGAAAAATGCATAATTTTCTATTTTTGCACCTTAAATTGTATTTTGGTAACTTCCGGGACAGGATGCCGAAGGTGGATCCACAGAGACGGTAGTTTTACCTTTTTTGAAACTACCACTTGTTTTATTTATGCTTGGCCAAGCACTTGTACCATTGAAATAGATGGATTTGTTTTAAAAGCCTAGAAATATATGTATTTGAGTCTCTGCCACCTCCTGTTGCAAGAAATATGTTTTCTCATGTTAGAAATGCATATAGGCACCAGGCATGCATCAAGAGTTCCCTCCTGTTTTACTGTGTCAGGTTGCTAGGCTCCTTATGCAGGGTCGGGGATTTCTTCGAGTTAGGAAGGAACCCGGGGAAGTCATGTACTTCGTGGTTGGGCGGAAAAGGCGCCTTAATCACACTCTTGGCCTCAGCTCGCAAGAAGACCGATGGTGTCACGGCGGTTGGAGGATCAGAGTTTTTATTTTACTATTGATGTACTTGTGTATCCTACTGGAATGGCTTGTAAAACCCATTGTAAAATGTAATTGTATTTGACACTTGTTACTGCAACATTGAAATAGATGTGCTATTAAGATTTTGATGTAACATTGATGCAAATGTATTTATTGAAGTTATTGATCTCACTTGAATGTGAATAATTATTTATTGGTTTATTGA
>VDFB02230678.1:0-15840 GCA_007258455.2 Sequoia sempervirens | reverse complement strand
AAAATAGAAAGTGACCCCTTTAAATAATACACATGGTCCCCAAAGCCTGAGAAGGTGAAATAATGGTGAAGATCATAATTTTAAGCACCAAAGACACGCCGAACACACAAATTCACCACGTCACCATGCTCTGGATACCAACACTGCATTTTACCGACCAAGTGCCCAATCAGGTGACCCTCTAACCAGAACCATTAGCCTACGAGGGTCAACGTAATAGGCTAATCCACTGATTCTCAGAAGGTTAATTTGAAAGGGACATTACATAATATTATTTTATTCCTTAAGTGACTTTATAATATATACTTTATTTTTTAGTCACTATTAAATTAATTAAATATAAAGCTATCTTTATGATATTATTTTATTTAGATAACTCTACAAATAATTAATTTAATATTTATTCCCTTATTTCTCCTTTTAGCCTTTTGGGAATAATTAAAGGCTAAACGATCACCTAGTGGCTACTCAGAAGGGGACATTACATAAATATTATTTAAAATATTTTTAAAGTACTGAGTCTTATAGCTAATCGGAACTGGGATGAAATATTTTAAATCATGGATGCATAAAACAAGGGCCTTATGTGTCAAATTATGATGATTTTAATTAAAAGGTCATTTTCGAAGCTCAAATGGAGTTAATTAAAAGTGACTTTATAATTAAGGAGTTATAAGGTGGTTTTAAATGATATTTTTATATCATAAAGTTGGTTGGCCAACTTATGGGAGATATAAGGGGTTAGAAAGCAAATTAAATAATATTAAACAAAGAGACCAATTTGGGGCGGGAAATTGAGGAATATATAAAGCTTATTGCAGCTCATTCATTCATTCATCTTGGAAGAAGAAAATTGTTAAGGGTTTGTACGTAGATTGGCGAGTCTGAAAATCTCAGCTTCATTGAGGACGAAAACCCTCATGAGGAACAGCATGCTACAAGAGTGAAAGATCTCCCAAGGCTGGTAGTTGACAACTTCGTACAAGGGTTGTGCATTGTGCTTTAAAGATTGTTTAGAATTTATAGGAAGAGCTTCATTATTCAGGGTTCAAAGGTTTTATTGGTGTAATAAACTACCCCAAAAAAAAAATTCTGTGTATACCCTTTTGCTGTTTGCTGATTGCAATTGTTTTCATGAAGTTTTTGCATTGCATGTGAAGGGGTTTACATTGCATGTTTGATTTTGAGCATTGTGAAATAACAATACAATAAAGAGAGCGTAAAAGACATGAAAAATAACTCTTTCAGATGCAAGTAATTTTCTGATTTCTTCAATAGTTATTACAGTCTTACAAATAGCTTAAAAACCAGAATTTAAACTCTATTTCAGACCTGGAAATGAGTTCTATCAGCAAACTGAAAGCCACCTTTGCAAGTACGCCTTGACCCCAAGTTGCAAGATGATAATATCCAGCTGCATAGACCTTTTTAGCAAGCCAAAGGGTACTGGAAATTGTTGCTTAAACCTCCTTTTAATCCCTCACAACCTGTGCACAACACCCAAAAAGGCTGTACCATTCAAGAAGGGCGACTTGGCTCTAGAAAATCAAGTTCTTCTCCAAAAAATCTGCAACCAGCTTTAAAAGGGGCGCCCTAGATAGGAATGATGATATTTTGAATACCCATTTTGATATCTTCAATCTTCTTTGACTTGTGAGCAAAAATATGATTCTCAGGCATAACCAGCTTTAAAAGGAGCGCCCTAGATAGGAATGATGATATTTTGAATACCCATTTTGATATCTTCAATCTTCTCTGACTTGTGAGCAAAAATATGATTCCCAGGCATAACCAGAAACTCCAGAAAAAAGCCAAAATATCACTCCAAACTAAAAATAAAGCACTCCACTCCAATACATAAATGACAAAGTAATACCTTGTTTGAGGGTTTTAAAGGAAATATCCCTGCAAATATTGATCCAAGAAGGTGTTATTGATGAAGGAGCCTCATATGATTTCAGCAGATGGTATCATTCTTTGTTAGCAAAGAAGAAGATATATGATGGAATGAAAAAAGAGTGTGCTGTTATACAGAATTCTCTTGGAAAAATACAGCTTAGAATGCTCACCTCTCTTGAAGGATTAACAGGGCAGGAGCATCATGATACAAATGGCTTGGATTTGCACGGATTGAAGAGAAGTGTGATGAATATTTACTACAAGGAATGCATATTATCACAGCAAACCAGCTTGATGACATGTCTTCTCTTTTGACCTTTATGGATAGCTTTCGGAAACAAGAAGGTAGATGGGAAAATACTTTCACTCAATGCCTTGAAACCTTGGACATAATGGGACTGCAGCTGGATTCTATGCCAAACATATCAATGGAGGAGCTCGATTTGGTGTTAACAAAATTTCTTGCATTTGCAGCCAGGGAGCAAGCCAAGGGGAATTGCATTTTGGATTCCCACTTGCTCGATTAATTTGCAAGGTGTCATTATTTTCCACACTCCAAATGGCTCATCCTACTTGTGCCATGTGTCCATGAGTTAGTTATGCTTTTTAGGGTTAGGGTTTCTTGGATTAATCTTGGCCATTGATCTCAAATCAATCTGGGTCGTTGCTTTGTAATTGGGGTGCCTATATAAAACCCACTCATTTCATTCATTCAAAGAGACTTGTGAAATTGTTGCTACTAGTGCTATTCAAATAATGATTTGATTCATAGTTGAGCATTTGTTACTTTGAGAGCTTGCATGGTTTCATATTTCTTCAATAAAGTAAATTAGTTTCAACATTGTTTAGATGAATGAAAGATTGATAGTGCTGAAAATAGTGAAATTAGTTCATACCTTTTCCAATTGAATGATTTTCAATTTGATGTGCAAGGTTAGTCTAAACTTTGAAACTGTTTAACTTGAATTCTATTACCTATATGCATTGTTCGAATTGATAATGGTATTGTGTAATAGGACATCATTCATCCCATTGAAGATTGCACCATTTTTGTCTAGTTGTAGTCATCGTACTTGGCAAAGCAAAGATTGGTTTAAATTTCACTATCCAACATTTGTCTCTTAAGTTCATAGGAGTAGTTTAGCATAAGTCTAGTTTCTAAACCCTCATCCCTTTTCCTTTTTTTTCAAAATCGGAAACCCCCAAAATAAAAGAGCATTCAATCTAAATCCCTACTTTTGAGTAATTTGTTGTCCAAGGTCCCTTTGTGATACCAGCATATCACATCATCCATTGAGCTTGTCCATCCCCCCAACTTACGAAACATTGGAATTACCGTATGACCTTTCTAGCAATCTTAGCATATGAGGTAGTTTTTCAAGAGAGGATAGAGTGTCTTTGGACTCTTTGTTCTAGAGTGTTCGGTGTGTCATAAAACACGCATCAACAGGTTCATAACGTGAATAAGAGTTCGACTGGGAGTTACTGAGGTTATCACAAGGCTTGCAATAGTCGAAATATCTTTACACAAGGAATTATGTTATTCCTAATAAGCAACAATCAATTATGACAAAGAGACATGCCCCTTGGAGGGGAGTGTGATTAACATAAAGAGACATGTCATTTGATCTAGTTGAGGATATAAAAGAAGGGAAGGCATCGCTAAGTTTAGGGAGATATAGGATGGTAATTAAAGATAAATAAAACATTTAAAAGCAATCAGCATAAAGGGATCTTTAACAAAGGTTATGTCTTCTCCAAAAGATGCCCTTTTTCATAAAATATATATATATATATATGATGCAAGTGAGGAATGAGGGGGATAAGAAAAGAAGAACATAGGAAAGAGGAGGGGGCACCGTGGAAGAGAAAAAGGGAGTCTGCAAACCAATCCAAACAGAAAGGTAAGTAATTTCTGTTATAAAATAAATAATGACAAGTTTTGTTGTACCCCAAAATTAAAATTTTTGTTACACTTAGACATTTTGAAGAAATGAGTAAAAGTCTTGCTAAATCAGTCAAAAAGGTCAACATTTGGGTGTGCATGTCTTGCATGAGGAGTTAAAACGCAAAATATTCGAAATCTGATGATCTGGGTCTGCTCAGAGCAGCTTAATCTACAAAACCCGTAGATTCCGCTTTTCATCCCTACTTTTTAGGAAAACTGCTATTTTTAGAAATTTTCTAAAAATAGTTAAACTTTTTTCTGGGTTTCTTTTGAAACGGATATTAGCAAAACTTTCTAAAAATAGAAAGTTGGTCCATTAGGGTTCAAATTGATTTTGATTGGCCTGGCAACATTCCATATCGCCTGGTGCAATCGTGAATCTCAAAATAATCATTTCGGTTCTGCGGGTTCATTATTCCCGCTGCTTAAAGAGTCTTCCCAAGGTCATTTCACGCCGGAGGTCGGCCATTGCCGTGCGCCGACATTCAATGAAGGCGAAGTTGGTGAACAAGCACGAAGAACGGAAGGGATGGAGAAAGGAAAAACAGAAATTTTCTAACACTGGTTGACTTGGGCGCCCCAGGTGAGAATAGGTGCCCATCTTTTTAGGGCATTAAATGATGAAATTAGGGTTTACGCCTCCAACCAAAGTTGCTCAGTTCTCTTCCAGCTCTGCAACGAGTCCGACGGTGCAGTCAACAGATCATCCAATCGCCTCGATTCGAGGTCAATAGGCATCCAACCAAGTCGAATGAAAAGAACAGTACTATCAAAATTTGACCAAGTCTGAACTTGGGCCGGTGAAGGGCTACTTTTGGAGCACTCTAACCACATAGCTAGGGTTTGTGGAATGCTCGGACTTCTTCAAGATTCAACCGGCCTCGGCATAATGCTCGCCTCCGCAAAAGACCACCCCCAAAGAGATTCGTGAGCAAAGTAAATATACAAAAATGAAGGTTTCAAACTCCTGAAGATGAAAAACGATGAAAAAATGACTAAGTTCGAGGCTGTCATTTCCAGAGAGAAGAGGCGCCCAAGATTTCAAGGGGCAAAACAGATGAATTTGCATATGTGGCTCTAACATGATTTCTTCACAGTTTATCAGGCTCTCCAACAAGATATCCAACACGTCAATCAGAGGTTGCAGTCGCCAGATACGAGAGGCTGAACATAGGGTGAAACAAGAGTGAAGTTTCAGAATTCAAAAGCAAGGTGAAAATTTATCAAAAATGACTAAGTATAGTAAACTTGGGCGCCCCCAGCCCAGAAGGGCGCCCAAGCTTTTGAAGGTTTAAAACTCAGTGTTTGATGAAGTCTCTCCCAGAAGACCTCTCTTAAGATCTTCTCAGCTTCGCAACGAGCATAATCATCAATCAATCCGATGCCCGGATCACCAGATTCAACAAGATCATCTGTAGAAGAGGAGTTAATGAAGAAATTGAAGATCATAAAAATGGCTAACTCTGGACAAAATGGGCGCCCCTGGAGGAGAAAGGCTCCCATGAATTTGAAGGTCGAGATGAAGATTTTAGCCAAAGAGGCCTCCAGAACAATCTTCTCAAAACGGGTCTGGCTCCGCAATGAATCATTCAGCTCACCCATCAGATTAGTCTGCAAGCCGAAAATCGAAGGCGAAGTAGGGGGTCAAAATGGTGAAAAGTTGAAAATATCAAAAAAATGACTGGTGAAAAGTTGAAAATATCAAAAAAATGACTAACACTGCTTGAAATGGGCGCCCCTAGCCAAGAAGGGCGCCCAACTTCTCATGCCTTACTAGAATTTTCAAGATTTTCAAAGTTTCAAAATTGCAAGAGGATGAAGCATGGACGTCCAAGTTCAATGATCAGAGATTTTTAGGGTTTTGAAAATAAAAGCAAAAGAAAGCAAACCTAATTCAAACCCTAGGTCTATTTAACACCTCTCTTCAATGTAATTTTCATTATTTTTGCAAGTATCATTCAAAGGAGAAAATTGGGGCAGCAAGTTTGAAGAAATTTTTCAAGCTTCAAGAGTTCAGTTTGCTGGTTATTCATCAAATTTTTCAGATCAGCAACATAAACCCTTGCTTTTTCATGTTTTTTCATCCAGAAGATCAAATTTTTCAAGAAGGCCAAAGTTTTCAAATTTTCAGCCATCTAGGTCTTATCACCTCATTCTTCTGAAGAAATTTTCAAGAACTTCATCAAGTTGCAGCAGCTGCCTTTTATTTGCATGTCAGTGAAATCCTCAGTGCATTCAATTTTCAATCATCTGGGTCCTCTCAAAATAGTCTTCTGAAGAAAACCCATATCACAGCTTTTTTTCAAGAAAATTCCAAATCCTAGTGTTGGCTACTTTTTCGATTAGTCATCAGGGTTTTGCGAATCTAATCAACTAGGTCCGTTTCTAATCATATTCTGAACAAAACCTGAAAATAACTTTTTCGGAAAATTGAAGAGGGTTTGTTGCTTTTTCAAGATAAATTGTACCTTGAAAATCCATTTGATCTCGGGTTGTCTTGCAATCTAAATTCTAAGCTAAACCCATATCTCAAAAATACGTACCTGTCCTCATAGACGGGGAAAAACAAAGATTCTAAAAAATAGTAAGTTGTTCTCAAATTGAACGAATCTTAGGCGATGATGTCATTCTTCTTCAAGGTTTTCGAAATGACACTCAATGTTTTCAAGATCTAATCAATCCCCATCATGATTGCTACATCAAAATAGTCGGAGACAAAGTTGCATCATATCGCTGTTTGATCTTATACGCTTTGAGAGCCGCTGGTGCAACACCCTCAATCAGTAAACTCGACACTCTGTATCTCAGCGAGCATCTATCTCTATATCACCAGTTCTGATCGCACCGAAGCATTACAACTCCTCGCTAAGGCGGCGAGATTCATCACGATGGCGCGTGTTGATTTGCACCTGAAGCCGATATGATCGAGAGTGTTTTTCCATCTCCATGGCCCGAAAGTGTGTTACCATTCTGGCGCAAGAATGCGAAAGCGATATGGAAATGCACAAAGACAAATATAGCAAAGGCAGTTAAGACGTCAAGAACGCCGCCAGGAGAATTCACATTTATCGTTATCATTATCACCTCGTCAACAGGTAACTAGCTCAGAAGATGCCACCAAGTTTCAGCCTTGGATGTTTTACACCATACCCCACATCATGAAGAAAACCGAGTTCTATGATTGGCCTACCTTGATCAGTGACAGCCTACATCAGCAGATAACAGAATACTTCCAATTTCATGAGTTCCATATGGTTTCTTACCTAGTCTACCTGGTGGCCTATCAGGGTCAATTCAGAGGGTTGAACACCGAAGGATCATTAAGCATACAGCATATATACAACTACTATCCCCAGTTGGAATTCACGAAGTCACTGCATCACTACAAGAGAGTGAACGAAGCCTTTCTGATGTACACAGTGCGGGACCTGAACAATGAATTACACGTCTGTATCTCTTCAGTTGCCAGGGCAGCGATGGCGGAGTGGGAAGATTGGTTCATACAATTTCCTACTTTCACCTATCTCAGGGTCTATGGCTATTCAAGTGCCCCAATCATGTTACCAAGGTACCCGTCAGACGAGGTCGTCTTCATGGAGTTCTTAAGGCAGGCCCACGATGTCCACGCATTCTTGAGGAATAGAAAGAAACCCTCCCTCAATTTTCCATTAGGGCTGGGAATCTATACATGCAGGACTGTTGCAGATGCTAAGACAATGGGAGATGAGTTAGATAAACTCGGCCTCAAGCCTTACAGCGAGAGACGATCATTTGATCCTCATGGTGTCTATGCTGGCCGACTTGAGAAGAACTATGCTCGTATATCCACTCTTGAAGATTTTTGGGCTAATTGTATAGATGAGTTCGAGGTGCGAAGGCGTAGTTACAGCAAGCTCACTCTTCATCAGATGAAAGACTGTTTAAATGAAGATATAGAAGGGTTATCAGATGATGATGAGGATGTGCTTCTCCCGATGTATGCTTAGAAACGAATTGAAGATCAGCCCCTTCCTCAAGTCAACTGGGCCAATAAAGAGTCCCTCTCAGTTGAAGACAAGACAAGACAAGTCCTTAAACATAGCAAGGTTTTCCTAATCCTTAAGAGGAAAAACTCCATTCCAGTAGCAGAGCCACCAAGGACAATTCCCTCTTCTTCCAGAGCACAGTCAAAAGGGAAGGGTAAAAGTCAGTCTCAAGAAGGCGTCAAAGGTAGTAGATCAGACAAAAATGTAAGAAGGTTAGACTTCTCAAGCATAGTCATACAGGAGCAGCCTACAGTTGTAACAGAAGCTCCTCCTGACGAGCCCGTACCTCAGAAAGAAGCAGAGGAGCCATCTTTAACACATGTTTTTGTACCTTTGATAGAACCTTTACCGATTCACATTGACCTTGATATTGAAGATGACAAAGAGATTGCAATTGTACCTCCTCAGGTAGTTAGTAAAGATACTACCATGTCTTGGCTTGAGATCTCCTTGGGAAGGGTGAGAAGTGACCTTCATATCAGGTAAATTTTGACAATCTTGATAACATCTATCAGGAACCTCCTAAGAAGAAGGCAAAGAAGCAAGTTCACTTTGCTAGGAATCCTGATAGTGAGATAGTCATGGAGACTGCATTGGCCCCAGAAGATAAGAATAAGGATGAGGTGAATATGGATGACTTCGTGATGGTCAAGGCTAATCTTGGTAGAAATACCAGACATGCGGATGTGACTCTATTCAGAGTTGTGTCCAAAAACCTTCAGGAAATAGTGCTCAAGAATGGAGAAGACAAGGCAGCCCTAAAGGCTGAAAATCAGCAGCTCACGCTTTATATTTCTAACCTTGTCCATGGTTCTTCACAGGCAACCCAGTTGCTGCCCCAAATTTTAGAGACACCAGCTGATCATCATCAATTGAGACAGCTGGTCATTTGTGGGAAAGAGACTCAGGAGTGGATCAAGAATTTCATTGTCAGAGGAAAGGAGATCTTGGCACGGATGTTCCAGTTGAGAGAAAATGCTCATGAGCTACGTCAAAGTATCCAAGGGTTTGAACAATCACTGGCTGAAGTAAGACCAAGGCATGAAATCATCATTGCTGATTTAGATATAGCCTATGGTTCAGCAGTTTCAAAAGAACACAAAAGGCAGATCCTTGCTTGGAGAGAGCGTCATGTTTTCAAAGTTAAAACCTATGAGAGGATATCCGAGGAATTTATCGCCTACAGACAAAGGGTGATTGAAGCTCTTCTTTTCATCAGTGAGTTTGTCACAGAGATTCCTTCTAGATACAATCTTGAAGATGGTTCCTACATCGGGCTTGATGAGGTGCAAACTCAATTTCAGAGTGTTGTTCACAGCTATGATAGCAGCAATACAATTGGCGGAAGAATGAGTCATATTTCGATGATGTCAGCGAAGTTTGAAAAGGCGGCCAATGAGGTCGAAGATTTCTTGAGATCTGTTTCAGATGTTGAAGATATTCTTGTTTCTGCTATTGATGGCATACAGATGCAACGGACAATGGCCGTAATTTCACCTCCTAGCTGATGATCGAAGCAGCGCCTTTCTCTTCTGGTAGGAAGCTTCCTATTCTGGAATAATTTTATCCTTATATTCTTTTTGAGAAGAGAGAAGAGTTAAATAGTTGATGCTTTCCGCTTACTTCTTAGGTGTTAGATGTTATTCTTCTAGATTTAGGGTCAAAGCTGTTTCGTCGAAAGCAAGCCCCAGTAGATTGTGAAAGCAAGGAAATTTTAGGTTCTATTCTCTCATACTTGTCTATAAATAAGAGCCTTTTGCTCATTAGTTTTCTTTTTAATCCGATGCTAGTGATAACAAAACGCTAAGCCTATTGTGCCTTCTATTTGTTATTCAAGTGTTGTTCAATTGTTTTATGATAGCTAATTGTTGAGTCTCTTTTAGCCAACAAGAAGTTATTGTAATTGTTGTTCATATTATGTAAGAACAAGATTGCAAGCCTCTTTAGCTGCAATTTCTTGTTCCAGGCATGTTAGAAGTAAGTTTTGTTCCAGAAGTTTGAGTAATAAAATCATGAGCCCCCTTTGCCTTGATATAACATCTCAGATTTCCGTTATTTGTGTTCTACTTTTATGATCTTGATTTCAGCTTACATTGACGTGTGTAGATGTTTGTTGAGAAAGAGTTTATTGAAGTATTTTGTCAGAGAATCAATCTTGTTCATTTCTAGTTTCTCTTGCTCTGCATATTACTTGAGAAGTTAGAAACATCTTTAGTTTAAGTTAGTCGTAGTTGAAGTTCTTAAAACGGAAAATCTCAGCTGCGGCGTTTGTGTTTAATAAACCTTGTGCTCTAAGCTGATCAAAAAGATAGGCAACTTAGTTCTTAGTTTACTTTCTTTCAACACCATCAGCAAGAGGGAGCTTCCCCTCCTAATATAAAGAGCAATTTTACTGTGCATAGCTGTCCGTTTCAAATACGCATTCCAAAGGTGCGAATTTAAACGCCAACAAGTTTATGTTGAAAACTAATCAAAGAGTAAATAAATGAAGGAATTAAGAATGTAGTAATGGTTGGTGTTTGACATATACATTTAATATATATATATATATATGATAAATATAAATATATTAAATATAGTATGTTTGTTGTATATACAATTCATATGTTGATAAATATATTTTGTGGTAATTGATAATTATATATTCAGATATATATATATATATATTGAGACTCATAAATACCTCATAGGTGGTGGACAAATACAATATATACATATAATATATAATATATATATGATATGTTATTTATGATTATCCAATAATGATGCTTGCAGCAATTATTGAGCCTTATAAGTAATGATGACTCTATTCATTCACTATGATGATAAATGGTATAATAGAATTCCATCTATGGGATCTTGAAAGAAGTTAATATCTACCCTAATGTACTTATGAAATATATTATAAAAGAATCACTCATAGCAAAGGAAATGAATAATCCTTTGACAAGAATGAAATATTTATATCATCTTTGATCTGATTAGATGTTATCACTGAAACTTATTGATTTTTAAACATTTCTAATGTCTCTTTGAGAAACACTTTGAATGCAAGATTCGGGTTTAAGTGCTTCCACTAGAAAGGGGACATTACAGCAGTGACACCAAATTAATGTTCCCTTCAAAACTCAAATGTTTAAAACTAGTTTGCTAAAGTTTCATTTCTACATCTTTTTATAACTATTTTTTCAAGTACTATATGTATTTTCAGCGCTGCCGTCCTGCCACTATCCCCCCACCATCCCCAAACTTAGGCCCTTGGTCCCCCCATCCCCAAAACCTATCCCCACGTCCCCCTATCAAGAAACTTTGTGGAACTATGGTAAAAAGGGAAGACAAACCGTTGCTCTATGTGCTCAAGGAGAATTATTCAAAGTCCAAAGAAAAGGAAAGGATCTAAGAGTGCCACTTTAATGTATAATACTCTCTATTCGCATTGTCATACACAAAATTGATACCTTAGCAAAATGGAAAAAAAGGTCCTATTACAAAAAAGAACTTCAAATGTACCTAAATGAATTGCAAGCACAATAGAAAAGAGTCCAATGGATCTATTTGTTGTTGTGGGCACATTGCAGAGTTTGCTTACCCAGGTACAAGAAATCCAAAGTCTAATCATGCAAAATGGGAAACAACACCATGAACTGAAAGACAACCTGAAGGTAATATCCAAAGCGCTGGAAGCTGGTGGGTTGCATCATCAAATCTTGTTATCCAATTTGAAACTGAGACTTGTAGGGAGTGCTAAGGAAAATCAAAGAAAAGATAGGATAACACCAAGATGTGTTAATGAGAATGCAAAGTTGAATTGATGCTTTCTTAAAAAGATTACAGATGTTGTTGCATCCTCCACATTTATGCACTTAAAAATTATTATAAGGAATTGGAATACATGGGAAGCTTTCAATCACACTCTAATCAATTTTATGACCAATTTCAAAGAGAAAAATCAATTGATGATGAGAAAGGGGAACCAAAGAGTCATGGACATCACAATTAAGGCTTGTACTCTTATGGAAATAATCAAGATGTTAATTGATGCTATTGAAGAACAAATTAATCCAATGGACTAGGCCATGAAGGATATAAAGGCTTGGTTGAACAAAGGATCCGTTACATATCTAAACAAGATTGAAAATAAATATATAGCTTGTAAGATTGAGTCTTAATTTGGATAAATTTGTCCTTTAAGAATTTGCAATATTATTTAAAACAAGAGAAGCTAACTAGTGAATAACTAACCCATTGAAAGACTTTAAATATTATTCTATAGTCTATTTGAAGGGTTGGAGATTTGCTGAAATTGTAACAAAGATTTTAGTTTTTACTTCAATCTGTTGTTCTGGTTGAATGAAAATTCTATCTTTGATGTCTTTATAAATTCCATTAAATGCAAATCTGATGACATAAACTACACTTGTTTGTCTTTTGTATGTCCACATCACTGTTATTTTATGGAAACTCACGTTAAAGTTCATGCGCACTCGTGGTAATTGTATCTCAAAACATTATTCAAATTATCATCCCTTGGTATCAGGATGATGAGTGGTTGATCACAATATGGATGGCACTTGGTTTGCAATGTATTCAGTAACAGGAGTATAAATTCAATAATGGAGACACTTTTCTTGTCTTAAACCCTTTCATCTCTTTTAATTTTGTTTGGTAATAGTTTAAATTATAATTCTTTGAATATTAATGATGTATCATTCTGTAGGATTTAAACAAGGATAAATCACTATCTTGTGCTGATTAAAATCTCCCAGCATCTTTAAACCAGTGCAGCCAGTACTAACTGACTCTCATCAATCCAGTTTGCCAGTATCCCCTTGTAGGAGTAGTTCATATTTCACATTCCAAAGAACATTCACACCCTAACCGGAACATAAAGAAAGCTCGCCATTTTTTTAAACAGTTACAACTCCTTACATTTGATCATTTATAGCTCATGCCATTTACACTGTTAGAAGATAAGATGTAAATCAGTTTACAACGGAATGCATAATACAGTTATCACCATATACTACTGTAAACATAGAAATATAAAGTTGCAAATAAACAGTTCAAGATGCTAAAAATAAACTGTTCTAGACATAAAATTGAACAGTGAGTAAAGGAATTTCAAAAGAGAGGGAAAAACCTGCTGACTGAAATGCCAGATAAATTCTTAATCCATAAGATTAGGATCATTAACCCAAAAGTTATTTCGATACTAATAGAGCAAGTTTCTTTGAAGCATGTAGATAACCAACCCTGTCAATGCCAAAAATTTAAAAATTTATTGACTTTCAAACTTTATGTCAATAGTTTGAATGAGAAATGTAATTAATATATGTTTAGAAGAGCCCAGATGCTACAATTATATGAAAATTTAGGTAAAAGTGAACTTTACATTGTAAAAAACAAGTCAAGACAGTCTTCTACAACACCTTTCTTCTAATACAATTTTATACAACTTGATTTTTTTAAAACATATGCATTTCTAATGAATGTTGTTTAGTTTCTTAGCAAGATGTTTGTAAAATCCTTGCAAAGCTTTTTGCATGGTATCTTTTCAACATAATAAGGAAATGCATATGTATGCTTACAGATAACTAAGTAGACTCACTTAATATTCTGCAACCATTTACTGTTTTATTAAATTTACATGTAGAGCCCAGCTTGCCTATAGATTCTAATAGCATAGTTTTTTGTGATGTCTTGATTAAGATATCACCTAAGTTTCTTGTTATCACATGTTTGACTGAATTCAGTGACTGTGCTGCCCAATGGATGAAGGCACCAATCTGTAAATAGCTTTCTTCCAGCAGCCCTTAACACACCCTAAAACACATCAATTTCAAACACCTAGTTTATCATGCCTCGAAAAAAGTATAATGACATCAGGTTTATCATACGGCCATTCAGGCATGGCACAACCTGCTCTGTGTGACAGACCAGCTGCATATGTTCTCTCCATTAGCACATAGGTATACTCGTGACACCAATATTAAGGACCGCACTTGCGGTGAACTGTTTGTGTCGCAATCTCGGCATCATCCAGCATCTTACCGTCTAAAGCATTTGGTGTGGCTTCCTTTACCAACCCTAAAAGAGGTTAATTGGTGAGTCTTTACGATTTGAAGCTTTAAGCACCTGTTATCAGACCCTAACGATTTGGGGCCCATAGTTTAGATCACCAACATACTCCAAAGGACAGACCACCATGTAGTGTCCCCCTCGTGAGTTAGCCAGTTGTTGAGTATGTAATGTCCCCGATTTCCGATTAGTCACCATCGGGATAATTTAATTAATTAAATATTAAATTGTCCTAAAATAATATTTGAAGACATTTATATTTAATTAATTAATAAAACATTACAGTGACTTTATTTTATAATATGCTCAAATGTTAAATAAATTTACTTCACGTGGCAAATTATTTAATATTTAAATATTAAAAAAGGTGGTGGACTATAAAAGATGGTGGAAATGAATTCATGGTATCATTTTTGAAATCTTATCTTGAAGAAATTGGGAATTTTGGAGAGCTTGGCTTTCTAGGAACTGGAGGACAAAAACCCTCATGTTCAAAGGTTTGGACAAAAACCCAAATCCTCTTACAAGCGGATTCAACTCAAGATTCGCATAGAGTTTAAATGGACAATTGATCGTTTGTGGGAAATTTGTGAAGTCTCTTGCAAAGACAAATTTCAAGGTTTATTCACAGTTGCACAAATATGGGCATAAATAAAATAATCTTCCATGACAGCAGGTGAATCATTCTACCGTACCATTCCAGGACTAAGTGAGAATTTGTTAATATCATTTATTACCAGTTTGGAGAGTGGATATATTTAATACTAAAGAGGTTGGAGTATTCTATAGAATCCCAGCACGAGTTTGAAGGAGCCGTAATTTTCCTAGGATTGCCGTAGTAAGGAAGGGAGCTATCACCTAGCTCACATGGTAGATCAGGAAACAAAAGAGAAGTAATATATTAATAATTCTTGAGCTGATAGCTTCAAATTTACCACCGCCACTCAATTTATTAGCCACGCCACTTTATGGACTCCCACCATTAAACTTCAGACTGTCGTGTCTCTCTTGGACTCTTTTATATATGACATAGAGGAGTCTTGTGTGGCATATGTGGTCAAGGAGTCAACATCAGAATTTTGGACTCTAGCGATGGGAGATTGAGACGTTGTATCCCCTTTTTGTTCAGCAAATATTTAGAATTAACTTCGGTGTGCAGACTTTGAGGAGCTGCATGTATTTTGGGCAGGCCATTCCATTAATATTTTCATCCGTGCATCATTCTCCAAGAGGATGTGAGCTAGCCTTAAGGGGAGTCAACAGGAATGGGCAGTATTATTCTTCCTCAACCACTAAAACCTTAGTAACCATTCAGCAAACAATGGACCGTATGAATGAGCTGGTGCTGGAGATTAAAGAGTAGCAGTCATACTATCAAAGAGACAATGCCGTACGAATTGGAGATGCACAAATTTTAATAAAGTCTTCCATTTGAGGTCACGGGTCAGAGTCATAGAAATTCTGTTATTTATTCATGATACTGCTGATACAAAATCTGGAATGTAAATATCTGAGTAAAATGCCATATTGCTGCTATTTCTTGAATTTATCATCTTGTACTGGCAATATATATATCTATATTTTGGGTCATTGAAATAGTGAGTAGTTTATGTGATGAATACATTGTGAACAATAATCAAATATTGAAACTCAATTGGGAACAAACTCAGAACAATAGTGGAGATAAATGTTTGACAAAATGCTTGCATTGTCAAACTTGGGGAAATCGTAAAAAAGAATTGATTCATCTTAGTTGGTTATATTGCAGAGTATTAGCCTATCCGTCGGGGTCCTGTAGGCTAATCTAATGTTTCAGGGAACCCGTAGTTCTTTGAATAGAAGAGTTCATCAACATCTCACATCAGTTGGGGTGATATTTCCAAGGTGTTT
>VDFB02230675.1:0-61921 GCA_007258455.2 Sequoia sempervirens | reverse complement strand
ATTAAACTAAACTAATTCCCTTAAAATTACTTTTGTAGTTAATCATTTCTTTTGAAAACAATTTAATACTAAATGTTGTTGATTACTCTAACACTAATTGCTTGTAAAATATCTTGAAATTTACTAGTTATCTTTGAAAATAACTTAACTAATATTGAATAGTTTGAAAACATTAGATGCCTTTGAAATAAATTTTACTAATCTTTTATTGAAATTAAATTAAACAATATTAATTACATAATATTTATTGTTATATCTATTTGAAATAAATTTTACCTATTTCTAATAGTATAAACCATACTAAATGTTAATGAATTAAATTACACAATGACAATGAAATACTATAAACACTTCTAACAAATTTAACTATTTAAAAGCTTTCCTTCAAAGCAAATTGATTATAATTCTATTTTTTTTACTTTATTATTAATGAATTAAATTACACCATGACAATGAAATACTAAACACTTCCAAAAAATTTAACTATTTAAAAGTTTTTCTTCAAAACAAATTGATTCTAATTCTATTTTTTTCACTATTATTAATGAATTAAATTAGACTATGATAACAAAATACTAAACGCTTTCAACAAATTTAACTATTTAAAAATTTTCCTTCAAAACAAATTTATTCTAATTCATTCTTTTTGCACTATTATTAATGAATTAAATTACACTATGATAACAAAGTATTGACAAATGTAAAAATTTTGCTCTGCAAGCTCCTGCCTTGCTCCTCCCACCCTACATTTTTCAAATTTTGATCATGCTTGCAAGTTCTGGGGAGACCTTTGTCTCTCCCCAGCCTGACCCTCCGCCGGATATGGAAAAGATTCGCTCACATGCGCATTCTGGGGTTGTGGAGTTTTTCTTGGGAAACTCTGATGCACTTGCTAAATCTCCACCTAGTGGGGACAATGGGGGCCACCAGGGGGTTGGCTCCTCCAAGACTGGCTAGAAAGATATCCTTTCGGGGTCTAGAAATAGTGCCCTGGAGTTTGTTGGTCTTGAGATTACTCTAACAGATGAAGGCACTGAGCTCTACCTTCCTGATGATGTGATGGAGGAGGTTGTTGGTTTGCTTCACCTGGCTTTGGTGGGAAGATTCTTGGCTTTTTGGCCAACAATTGATATGGTATGTAGATGGGTTAATGATAAATGGAAGCTGAAGGGCAGTGTGTTTGTCTCGGCTATGCCTAGTGGTCTTTTCCTATTTAAGTTTACTGCTGAGGAGGGCTTGGTTCTTGTCCTCTTTGGTACTTGGGCCTATGGTAAACATTTTCTTTCTCTAGCTAAATGGAGACCAGGTTTCAACCCCTCAGCGGATCTTACCCATTCGGTCCCTATTTGGGTTCGTTTCCATGGCCTTCCATTGGAATTCTGGGATGAAAGGATTTTTCGATGGATTGGGAACTCCTTTGGTAGCTTCATGGTGGTAGACGCAGTCACTTTGGCGATATCCAAGTTGGTGTTTTCCCGTTTTTGTGTTAATGTCTCCATTAACAAAGCTCTTCCCAACTTTATCATTCTTAAACCTAAATGGGGGAAGTGGACTCAAGCTCTTGTTTATGAGAACGCCACCCTGTTTTGCTAGAAGTGTGGAAAATAGGGTCATGTTATTTTTGACTGCAAGAAGGTTGTTATAAAGGATGCTCCACTAAAGGATAAAAATCCTTCCAACCCTTTGATGTTACAGGATAAACTGCTTGACCTAGGCACTAGCAGGGTTGGTGAGTCATTGAATTTGGTTGATCTTCATGAATACCCCTTCACTGATGGCTTGAATGAACTGTTGAAATCCCATGTCTCAGGGGAAAAGATGGAAACTAACTTAAAGATAAGCTGCTCCAAAGGGCTAGAAGAGGGTGAAGTCTCTCTGCTAATGGATGCATATTTGGTGTTAGGATCCTATGTTCGTGTGGGGAAGGAAACATTTGGGTCATTTCCTGTGTCTGATGTGTGTCTAGGTTCTGCTAAGAAGAAGTTGGATGCCGATGGTGCTGACAATCCTGGATGTGAGACCTCGGTGGACTTTTCAGCCATCTCTCGATGTTTGGAGGGTGCCTTGTTATCCACCCCCTCTAAGTTAGTTCTTACTAACTCGTGTAATGCCACTCCTCAACCAGCTCCTATCGAGGGTTGTTCTGGGGAGGTAACTAAGTCTGTTATTCTCTCCCTGATCTCTAAATCATGTCCTTGATAGCCTAGTCAGAGAGTGATAACTTGGAAGATTGGCATAACTCATAAAGGAAAACGAGGAACAAGAAAGTGGATGTTGGAATGGAAAGTAGATTTGGAATACCTTCAGAGAGATTGTCTAGGCACAAAGCCATGGCCAAGGACATTGCCAGCGGTAGGCAAGCTACCCTTGATTTAGCTCACAAAGGTAAGAAATAAAGCTCCTTTCATGGAACATGAGAGGACTAAACAGTCCTCTGAAACAATGTGCCTTAAAAGGAAATATATTATTGATATGAAGATTGATATCCTTTTACTCCAGGAAGTCAAAATGACGTACCAGATGTTTTCCTCTGTCCTCAACAAAATTTGGCCTAGATCTGCCTTCTTTTATAGCGAGGTGAATGGTGCTTCGGGAGGTGTTGCCACCTTGTGGAATCCTACTAAAGTTTTGGGTGAATCCTTTGCTTTTTCTCAGAATTACCATGTTGTGACTCTTAAAGCTGATAATCTCACTTGGCATTTGTTTAATATCTATGCACTGAATTCTAGAGGTGTAAGAAAGAAGATGTCGGAGGAAGTGTCATCCTTAATATTGAGTAACAACAATGTGTTGTATATGGTGGCTAGAGACTTTAATTCCCCCCTTTTTCCTTCGGAGAAGCTGGGTGGCCTAATGGACTATAGTGATAGTATGAATGATCTGGCTGAATTCATTAACATTTCTAGATTGTTTGACTTGGAGTTAAAGGGAAATCCTTTCATGTGGTCGAACAATAGAAAGGGAATTCAACTTATTCAGGTTCAATTGGATAGGGCCCTTGTCTCAACCAGTTGGGACCTTGGATGCAATGCCTCCCTTGCCTCCCTCCCCAGGACTGTCTCTTATCATAATCCTATCATCCTTCAGTGGTCGAAAAAACTATTTTTGGGCCCACACCCTTTTAGATTTGAGATAATGTGGATGTCTCACCAAGATTTTAGAAAATACATTGAGACTTGGTGGAGCCACCCTATTCAAGGTTCGACAATGTATAGAATATCCCAAAAACTGGAGCTTATTAGAAAAGAAGCCAAAGGTTGGTCCAAGGAAAATTTTGGTGACTTCTTCAAAACTAAAAAGATGATCAAGGACAAGCTTGAGGGGTTCCAAAAGCTTATGGCCTCGAGCCATTCTCAACAACCTGTACATGTTGAAGAAGAAAACTGGAGGAAAAAGTGGAAGGATATTTTAAGTAAAGAAGAAATATACTGGAAGCAGAGATCAAGGATCCAATGGCTGAAGGAGGGTGACATGAACTCTTCCTTTTTCCATAGGATGGCCAACAGACATAAGAAGAGGAATACTACCAAGTGTTTGATGAATGATGCTAATCAGGAAGTCAAGGAGGCTGAAAAAATTAGAGAGGTCGTTGAATAGTATTATAAACAGATCTACTCTGATACCAATATTTCCCCCTCTGATGAGACTCAGGCGAGGCTCCTGGGACACCTCTCACATGGTATTAGTGAGCACAACAACCTCCAACTTTGTGCCCCTATGACTAAGGATAAGGTTCAGACTGCTGTTTTTGTTATGGGAGCCTATAAAGCTCTAGGACTGGATGGTTTCCCCCTGCTTTCTTTCAAGAATATTGGGACATTGTCAGCTACGATATTACCATGGCTGTTAAAGATTTCTTTAGGACTGGTAAATTGTTAAAGAAATTAAACAATACTTTTATTGTGCTAGTTCCTAAAGTGCAAGATCCTAAGCACATGATTGACTTCAAACCTATAAGTCTTTGTAACACTGTCTACAAGATTTTCTCCAAAGTCCTTGTCAACCAATTGAAGCCTTTATTAGACAAAATTATCAATAGATGTCAGAATGGGTTCATGCCAGGAAGAAAAATCCTAGATGCTGCTATTATAACTCATGAAATAATTCATTCTATGGAGAAAAGCAAGAACCAAGGTATGGCTTTTAAACTTGGAATTTCTAAAGCCTGTGATAGGGTTAGATGGAAGTTTTTGTATTCAATTTTTGCTAAGTTTGGCTTTAATGATAGAGTGATTGGTATCATTAGAGAGTGTGTGGAATCTATTTAGTATTCAATGCTAGTCAATGGGATTCCCTGGGGTTTCTTTAAGGGAGGAAAAGGGCTTAGGCAGGGGGATCCCCTTTCTCCCTACCTATTCATTATGGTGGTTGAGGTTCTAGGTAGGAACTTTCTATCCTTGCTCAACTCAGGGAAAATTCAAGGGATTAAAGCTGCCTCCTCCCTACCCCCCTTTGTTCTTCAATAGTTTGTTGATGATACGTTTCTATTTGGAAATTCCTCTGTGATTGAAGCCAGAGAATGGAAATGCCTCCTTCAGGATTATGCTTATCTTTCTGGTCAATGCATAAATTATAACAAAAGCAGTGTATATTTCTTCAACACTAGAGCTGATATCCAAGCTAATATTTTATCCATCCTAGGTTGTCTTAGTGCTTCTCTTTCGGGAGTCTACCTAGGCCTGCCGCTTACTGTTAAGGAGGTGTCAAACAACTTTTGGAATAGTATTTTGGAGAGAATGCAAAAGAAACTTGTTGGTTGGAAAGGTCAACTTCTTAGTAATGTTGGTAAACTCCAACTTCTTAAGGCCTCCCTTCAAGGAATTTCAGTCTACTTTCTCTCTATCTTTATAATTTCAGGCTCCATGGCTGAAAAGCTGGAAACAATTCAAAGATCCTCTCTCTGGATGGGAGTGGAGGAGAAGAAAAGACTAGCCCTGGTGAATTGGGACACTGTCTGTCATCCCACATGTCAAGGGGGGCTAGGGATCAGGAGGATTAATAATCTGAACAAAGCCCTTATTGCCAAGATTGGCTGGAGTCTGGTGCAGGAAAGGGCTGAATGGTGTAGAATAATGAAGGCTAAATACCTTAATCAGAGACATTTTTTTAGAGTTTTGGACCTGGTTGGTCTCCCTCCGGGCTCTAAAATTTTGAACAATATTCTTAAGAGTAGATCCCTCTTGAAGGAAGGGTTCAGATGGCAATTTGGTAATGGGAGATCAATTAGGTTCTGGGAGGATAGCTGGATTGAGAGTAGACCCCTTGCTGACAGTCATTTTAATATATTGAGGGAACACGCTAAAGATCTCATTGGTACTTATATTACTGATTATACCTCACCTAGAGCTAGATGGAAAATTCTCAAGTTGTCTTTCTTACATTGGCCTAACCTTTTGCCAAAGGTTGCAGAGCTCCAAGAGATTTTGAATACGGTTAGACTCCCTCTATTTCCCAAGGAGGACAAAATTTTCTAGATAAAGAGCCACTCAGGGGAGTTCACTATTAAGTCTGCTTATTTGCTACTACTTAGGTTTGGTGGTGATGAGCAGTGCTGGAAGAAGGTGTGGATTCATCAGCTCATCCCTAAATTTTTTTTATTTTGGTGGAATTCCATCCATGGAAAATTTTTAACTATTGATAACCTTGTCAAGAGGGGCTTTCAATTCCCTAATTGGTGTACTCTTTGCATAAGGGAAGAAGAAACCATCTCCCATATTTTTATCCACTGTCAGTTTGTTGCCCAGGTCTAGTAGAATTTTTTACAAAGGTTGAACATCTCTTGGGTTTTTGATAGAGATATCCACCAGTTCATCTTAAATTGGACATTCCCCTCCAATCATTCGTTAATCAAACTACTCTGGCAACTTATTCCAGCTCACATTTGTTGGTGCCTGTGGAAAGAAAGGAATAATAGGATTTTCAGAGAAACAGAGAACAATGTGGAAGGTCTGTTGATAATCCTTAATAAGCTTCTCCTGGATAACATTTTGACATGCAAATGGAAGACGCCTAGTAATCCCCCGACTACTTGGGATAGAAGCCTAACTACCATTTGGAATTTTCCTAGTGAGTTCTAGAGATTTGATAATTCCAAAATGATCATTAGGAAGCATACTAGGTGGAGAACCCCTAAGCCGCCCTAGGTTAAGCTTAATTTTGATGGGGCGGCTAGGGAAGGGACAACAACCGGAGGAGGTATTATCAGGGATCATATCGGTTTCCTGGTGGCTACCTATGCTGGGAGATTGAAAGATCTTACTAGAAACCAGGCTGAAGGCATGGATCTCCTTTGGGGTCTTAAGATTGCGCTATCACTCGGCGTCAAGGCCATGGAAATCGAAGGTGACTCAATGCTAATTGTGGAAGCCACTAAAGGCAAGATGAAGGTGGGATGGTCTCTAAAAGGTATTATGGAGGACATTTTCTCACTCCTAAATGGTCTTCAAGACTTTTCTATTCAACATGTCTTTAGAGAGGGGAATGTGACTGCTGACAGCATGGTGGTGATGGGTCTTGATATTGAAGGGCTTTGGTGTTGGCGAAAAGTGGATTTTTTCCCCCTCTCGGCTCTGATGTGTTTAAGGGATGATCTCAAACATCTAAATGTTGATTCCTAGAAGGTGCTTACTTATATTAGTTGGGCTCCTACTAACTTTGGTTAATACTTTTGGCGGGAGCATGATTTTGAATAATTGGCTATCATGTGAGGTGATGGATATCATGTGTTTATCTGATGGTATGGCAAATCTTTCTACCCCTATTGACCGATGGAGTCATCATTTTTTGAACCCCCTAAATTTTTGTGTTGAACATTTTAAGTTAGCAGATTTTATGAGATTTTTTGAGATAGCTAAGTATTACGCCAATATCATTCCCTTACGTGTTGTGGGTGATTCGCACGAGGGAGCTACTACCTTTGTGTGGGTTGCGAGATGTGGCATTTATTGCCTTCATTTTTTACTTTTCCCTTTTGATGCTTCTAGAATTGATTACCAACTCTTGTGCCCTGGTTTTCCTGTTTTGGTGGTTGGCAACTTTGGTGTGGGCTCTATGGTTGGGGACAGAGTGCGTGTGGATCAGAAAAAGTGTGATGAATGGAAGGAAGATGCCACTGTTTGGAACATTTGCAAAGAGGGTAGAATTACCCAGTATATGGAGGCCATGACTGGTCACGATGAGGGCTTGTCTATTAAGTTTGTCACCTCTTCGAAGGATGGTAGGGTTACCATCAGTGGAATTTCCTTTGAAGTCTCTGACGAGGTTATTGCCAGAGTCACGAGGCTTCTGAATAGTGGTTGAACATGGAAGAAAACTACGAAGGTGCTGGACCAGATTAGTCTAAACCAGTTCTTTCGCGGCGTGGAGAAACCTATCAAGTTGCGGGGTGGCTTTGACTGCGAGGCACTGCTGGAGCTGTGGGATAGAGTTTGTATGGTGATCATGAAGTACTTCACATTGGAAGGAAGGTATGGGGTCTACTACTATTACCACTTTAATTTCCTCAACCATCTTAGGAATCACCAACATATCTCCATTCCTTTTTTCCTGTTTCATGCTCTTGATAGCATTGCGGTGGAGTTTAATGAAGCCTCAATTTCTAGAAAGAATTATACTATCCTGCACCAAGGCATTATGTCTAGAATTTATCATTTTCATATGGCCCTTTGCCCTGCTCGGCCTATCACTATGTAAGAAGTCTCGTCTCTCCCTGCTCTTGATGAAACCCTGGTTTCCTCTACTCCCCCCTCTGCTAGCATTCTGGATACGTCGGGCTCGAGTAAGAAAATATGCCTCAAAAATCCTTCCTTGAAAGCCCTTCCCCATGGCACATCCCCTACCAAGGGCCTAAGGGATACGGGTAAGGAAAAAAAGCGTCTTTCCCCTACCCCGTGACCTAAGGCTAAAGCCTCTAAGAAAACTAAATTCTGCCTCCATCAAATTGATTCTGACATCGAGATCACTGATGAAGCTAAAACCCCTCGTAGATCTCATAGACTGGTCCTTAAGCAGGACAAGGTGGGAAGTCTTAAGGAGGCCTCGAATTCAGATAATGAAAATGGGAGTGACAGTGAAAGCTAGGAGAAAAAGGTGGCAGGAGGGGAAGACCAGTATGTCTTGGTGAGTAGCACATCCCATGTGTCTGAAAGCTTGAAGAAGGGCCCTGCCAGTTCTAGTGTGATGAAAATTAATCCCCAGGCCTCTAATATGCATAAGGGAAAAGCCCCCTTGTAGGATGATCACAATGAAAAAGAGTAGGCTTGGGAAGAAGTTGCAAAGCTGAAAGGGAGAATGGAGAGGCTAGAAAAAAAGGTTCAGGAGGTGTCGCACTTTGCCCTGAAGGTCATGCACAAGTCGACTACCAGTCTATGCTTGTTGCAGAAGGACAAGTCCGCGGATGATGGCGAAGAAGATGTTGGTTTTAAGGAGCTGCTCGAGTTCCTCACGACGGATTGGGTGACTGTTATTCAGGATAAACCTTGCAGGGAGGAAAGGAATTAGGCCTTTGGGTCTTTTTGTTTTTGTCAATCTCTCTATGACTTTTTATATGTTAATGTTGTTTATCTGGTTTGACCCTTGGGGGTCTTTGGACTCGTCTGCTTTGTATCATACTCGCATGATGGACTTTGTTTATCCTATGTTTACTGTTGCCTTTTGGTTTTTGATATGACTTGTTGTGGGTGATGGCTTGGTTCTCTCTACTGTCATTGTGTTGTTAATGTACTTACTCTAGATGGCCTTTGGTGCCTTGTATTGATGGGACAACACCCTTGTTTTTGCTGCTTTTTATATCAAAAACAATTTAAAAGTTTTCCTTCAAAACACATTAATTCTAATTCTAATTTATTAATTACCCTTTTGCACTACTATTAATATCTTGTGATTATTTATTAATTATTATTCTTGCAACATTGATTAAATAAATATGAGTTGAAAATAAAACTTTACTAAATTACCTCTAATTGATTCAATAATAAATATTTGAAAAAATTACATTTTGTAATATAAATTTAAATACTTTGATAAAGACTAAATTACCCTTCAAATTTTAAATTTATAATTAAATCGTACAAAAAAAATTGTTTTGAATTTTTATCTTTTAATTAATTCTAGTTAAATTTATCTAATTCTATATATCTACTAACACTTGCACCTAGAGGAGGTTCAAGGTTTACACCGATAGAAAACTATATTTAATTAATATGTGCTACAAATTGTAGTTCTATGTAGTTGGATTAAACAATTAATAATACATGCTAAATAATGGAATAAAATAAACTTAGAGAAATCTATTATTTTTCCTTACAAAAATTAAGTATTATCTAATTTTGAAATATTTGCATACAAATTTAAAACATAAAACAATGCAAATGAAAATATAAATTTTCCATCAAATTAACAAAAAACATTCCAAATAGAAATAGAATGTTCCCATACAATTGAAAAATCAATATTTATCTAGCTTTTACATGATAAGTGGGATTTTGGAGGCTTTCACCATATTTTGGATGCTTTTACCATTAAATGATAGTTGGTTTACCATTAAATAGTAGCTAGAACTTGTTTTCTTGATAACTCAACATGGTTTGTATGCATGAGACTTGTTTCAAGCTCAAATCTCACACTATATGTAGCCTATTGGTTAAAAATAAATGCTGGTTACTTTTGTAATATAAATTTTACTATAATAATTGCCTTTCCAAATACTATAAATTTGATTTGAATTTCAAATTTAAACAACTTGGATGTGAAATTTAAAAATAAAATAAATGCTAGTTATTTTGTAATATAAATTTTACTACAATAACTGTCTTTACAAATACTACAAATTTGATTTGCAGTTCAACTTTAAACAACTTATATGTAAAATTTAAAAAAAAAATGAAAGAAAGGATTTTAATCTTTATAAGGCTTTACATCTGTACACACTTCTTTTTTTTTTTAATTTTTAAATTAAATTTAAAATATTTTTACTTATATAAAATTCATAAATGACATTAATTTTTAATAAATAAATTAATATAAATTATTATATATTCTTAAATATTTAATGAAAAGATGAATACATATTTAAATATGATTTAAAACAAAAAAATTCTAGAATGCTAAAATTTTCTTAATTAAAAATAAAAAAGTTAAACACAAATTCAATTATTAGATTTTAGTAAAAGTTAATGATTAAATATCAATTTGAAAAAATGTTCTAAAATAAACTTTTAAAAATTTTGGACCATTATTTGTTTCTTTCAATCCTAAAAAAACATGACATTTTAAAAGAGATAAGAACTTAAATGTAAACACAAGGAATCCACACTTTTTTTTCTAATCTTGCAAAAATCTTCTAAAAAGCTAAAATCTTCTAAAAAGACAAAATCTTTTTAAAATTCAAAATCTTCTCAAAAGGCAACCTCCAAAAATCTTCAAAAATCCTCAATTTATAGAAATTAGAGGGTAATTGATTTTTTTGAAAGGACATGCAAATTAAATAAAGCATTATCTATTATTATAAGATTCTTTCTAAGAATAAATCCACTACTTTCATGTCACCGATTATTTCATAAAAATGTCTAACTCTCATGTTGTCATTATTTCTTGTCATAGAATATGCTATGAATATCAATATTCTTATGATAAAATATAATTTGTAAGTCTCATCTTTGTCATAGAATCTCTCATTAATAGCATTATTCTTGTCATAGAATATGACATGTAATTCCTATAGAATAATATTTATGGGTTATGAGTGTGACTGAGGTAGAGTCATCTTTGAATGAAAGGGTTATACCTTTTGTGTTAGTGAACCAAGTGTATGATGGTTGAATTTTTTAGTTAAACTTTCACCTTGTAATCTTGTTAATGTTATATGGTGACCTTTGTATGGTTTGGATTAAAACCATAACTTAAATTATAATCCTCTATTCAAGATATGATATGGTCACCTTCATCCTAGATCATCCGTGGTTATCTATTTTTTCTAGTGGCCCTTGAGGAGCGTTGTAATTGGGATTGTTAACTATGACTCCTTATAGTAAAAGGATCCCCTATAGATTAACCTTTGTTGACCATTCTTTGTGTTTGATACAACTCTAGGAAAATTCATTGTCAGCAATTCACCGATGGAAAATTCATCGCTAGCAATTCATCGTGGGAAAATTCACCGCCATGACAAATTTATCATGAGAAAATTCACTGCCATGACAAATTCACAACCAAGTAAAATTCACCGTCATCAATTCACCAAGGTGGAAAATTAACCGCCATTAATGTTTTTTAATATACATTTCAAAAAAATTGATTTTTTTAAAAAGAATAATTTGATTTATGCTAATAAAAAATTAATTGTATTAAATTTAGAGAATTTGATTTATGATAATAAAAATAAAAATATTTTTCAATATATTTTATGATAATAAAAATAAAAAATAAATCGATTAACTTAATTTTAATATCATAAATAAACACATAAAATTTATGATAATAAAAAATAAGAATAATAATTTAATATAAATAAACAAATGGAAAAATATATATTTTTAATATTTTTGCAAAGAAACACATAGAAAAATAAAAAATTGTATATATAATATTTTATATAAAATATATTTTTTTTCGATTGTTTCATTATACAATATTATATAATATATATATTTTTAAAATATTTTTTTTATGTTTATTGTATAAAATAAAGGAACACACCAAAAAACAAAAAATTGTATATATAAATAAACACATGGAAAAATAAAATAATATTTGAAGTAGAAATTAAAGTAAATAATTTATTTTTCTTTTAACTTTTTATGAAAATTAGTGCATAATTTTCATATCAAAATAAACATAAAAAATATTTAAAAAGTAAAATTGTATTGTAACAAGTGAAAATTAATTTTAAAAAAAATTCAAACTCTTTGAAATATATATTAAAAAACATTAATGCGGTTAATTTTCCGCTTCGGTGAATTGCTGGCAGTAAATTTTACTTGGTGGTGAATTTGTCATGGTGGTGAATTTTCCCACGGTGAATTGTTGGCGGTGAATTTTCCATCGGTGAATTGTTGGTGATGAATTTGTCGTATACCGTTTGATACCATTGTACATTAGTGGTGATTTAAGCTTGGGTGAAATGTGTGATTTATGCTCAACCAAATACGTGTTGGGTGAACTCAAGTTGTCAAACTACAAAGCCTCTACACAATATGTAGGAAAGGCCATCATAGACAAGCCCTAAAGGACTAGGTTTGGCCCCTAGGTCTTGTTCTCTTATTTTTACTTTGAGATTACTATTAATATACACTTTATTGCATGTCATGAGACTTGGAATTATGTTTCAGATTATTAATTAGTTAGTAGAACTAATTATTCCTATCTCAATGATGTGGATTCCATGTATCCACTTAAACCCAACCATGATTGTCACAATAGTAGTTTAACTGACCAAGTTCATATATTTTTATTGATCAAATGCTTTTATGCTTTCATGAAGTGCATGTATAGGAAGCAACCTTTTGTAAATTATGAAAATGTTTGTGATCAAAATTTAAAATTTGTGTTTTTCCTTAACTACATTTTGGTAGAAATTTTTTGGAATTACATTTATGTTGTCATATTGTTTGAAGACTAACCCTTTGTAGGTATCTAATCAATTCAAGCATTCAAGCAAATTAAGAAAGCAAGATCCAAGACCTTGAGGTGATGTGCATGACTTCAGTACTTCAAGGAATCAATTGAAGGGTGGTGAGTTGTAGCACTTTGTTATTTCATCATTTATTCCTATCATTTGTCTTCCTATCATTGACATTGCCATTGTGGAAGTGGAAACACTAACATGAGGTTTGACCAAGGAAAGCCCCTAAATGGTACAACATCTCTTCTCTTTGTGAATGTGCAGGTTTCAGGTCTAGAGGAGATCAAAGGAAGTTTGAAGATGCATTTTCCATTGTTGCAATTGGGATGCTACATCTTTTCAAATCATAGAAAATCACTTACAACATTTCCCAATAATGATTAGATAGACTGCAAGCTGAAACAAAAGGCTCTAATCCAACATCAAAAGACTATGAAGATAGATCTAAATAAGAAATACAAGGAAACTCACACCCAGGGTGTTTGTGTCTTCTATTTTCAACCTCAAATTTGAACCACACGTGCATAGTGTCTTGCTCTACTCATTTATGTTATCTGAATTTTTCTATGAACTTATGTATATTTTATATTTGCATCGAAATAGTAAATTGCACTATTAGCCTAGTTAGATCATTGCATTCCAATTTTAGTACATTTCTAGATTAGGTTAAGGGTTGGTTGAATTACCTATCAAGATGTGATTCAATCACATACCTTATCAAATCCATCAAACCCCCATTCACTCACATACATCACACACACATACACATTAATTGAATGAAACTTAGGAGGTGACAATCCCTAAGGTGAAAACCCAAAGGACCCCCTTTTCCTATGTTTCATTTTGGTGAACCTAACATGTTAACATTATATACCTTTTAAAATTTCCCATAATTCTCCCTAGATAGAGATTTTACATATCATTTTTTTTGTATTTCTCATTTAGGGTTTCATTTTTGCATCATAAAAAGGCATAATTTTTTTTTTAAAATTACATTTGTATTGCATTATAGATTGTAGTAGGGTTTTTTTCAATCATCTTAGATCATAATTACATTCAAATTCCATTCATTAGGTCAATAAAGGATGAAATTATTCATTGCACTCAAACTGCATCTTTCATTTAAGTTGAAAAAGTGAAAAAATTGTATAGTTTTGTTCTAAAACTACATAAAACCATCATTTTCAAAGAAATTCATCTTGGAATCAATCAATTATTGCATATTAGATCTAAAAATTGTACTAAAAATTTGTCATTTATTATTCACACATTTTCACACTTACATTTTTCAAATTCATAGTCATAAAATCAACAAAATCTTGAAAAATATTCATTGTCAAAACTACTTGCACACAGATCTATGAACCCTAAACAATTAAAATTTGAGTTTTTGAAACCTTTTCTAGGAAACAGGCACCATGGGTGCCTTTTTCCTACTTTTTTGAGCCCAAATTTCTATGACAAAGATCTCTCAGTATCCTCTATCTAGATCTAATGTTTGTTTTTCAATTCTATTTACAAAACTATCTGATTTTGATCATTTGATACATAAGACAAGTAGAAACATGCTTCCTTTTCAAACATATGGTTTTAATTTGGTAACACATGGCTTGTATGATTGTAATCTATCTAGTAATGAGCACAATCTAAGGAAAAAAAATGAAGTCATTAACAAGCATGTTAGTCATTCTCCCTATACCCCTCCTATTTATGAGACTATCTTTGCGCAAGAGAATGAAATCATTGAAACATTTCTTAATATCACCTTGCCTAATCTTCATTAATCTCCCAATATCTCTCACAATTGTAAGAATGGTTTGGTGTAAGAGGATGCAATCATGGACAATCATGTTGTAGTGCCCCTCCGTGTCGGTTGTTCTAGACTTGTGTGTGAGTATTTGTGTGTGCTTCATTGATTACTGTGTTATTTTGATTGTGTGAAAAATATAATATGTTAGTAATCATGTTTAAATAATTAATTAAATCATAAGTGATTTGCAAAGTTATTTAAAATATAATTAGAAATTAAAATAATAATCAATTAAATTAAATCAAATGATTTAGAACAAATGATCAAATTAAACTAATTCGTTAAAAGTAAAAGTGATATTATTAGATAAATCGATTTAAATTATTGAAGTTAATAATAATAATGAACAAAATAATCTTGAAAAGATAATTATTATAATAAGAAATTTAAATGGATAAGGAGATAGGAAGCTGAAGTGTTTTAAAGCAAGAAATGAAACTACACCTATAGAGCATTTGGAAGTCGAAGAGAACTGGAGAATATGAAAAATAAATAAATAAAGCAATAGATAAATATTAGTAGTAGTGGTAAAAATATTACATTTATTTTGAATCTTTCAAATGGTCGATTTTAATTATTTAATGTGAAAGTAATTATTTAATAAAGTATTGTGGAGATGATGAATATATATACAAAATAAAAGTTCAATTTTGTGGATTTAAATTTATTTAATTTTTAATCAAATGCATGATAAAAGAAAATGAAAATGCATGAAAAAGGCAACAAAAGGAATTAAAGGATTAATAATTATTTTTTATTTTTCTGGAAGTGACTTCTGGTATTCACAGGAAGAGGAAATTGAAAGGGTTTCCTGGATATTGATTTTATTAAGGGGGTTTTCTTTGTTGGGGAGGGGATTGTTCGAATGCTGGAGAAATTTTGCTTTCAATCATTTTCTGTCCTTGGTTTCTTTTTCTGTTTTCTGGAGAAATTATTGAAGAGGAAGGAGGATTTGGATCTGTTGCTGGGAAAGATCGGCAGCAAGGAATTAGTTCAGCAAGAGGGATAAAGCTTCTACAGTTTTCTTCAAGCTCAGGACGCCAGGTTCTTTTCATTTTAATTATTTATCCTCTGTTAAAATATGAATTGTTTCTCTGTGTATGAAATTTTCATCTAGGGTTGGAAATCAAAAGTTTATGGAAAGAAATCTTTTGGATTATTGTTTAATCAATGGAAATTTAACTGGGGATCGGGATTGTTATATGTTAGAATGGAATTTTTGTGGGGTTCTGAACTGTTGTTTATTGAAAAGGGATTTTAAATTGAAATCTGGAAATGAACAGTATTACTGTAGTTTCATTTTTTTTTTTTAAATAAAATAAAAATTTAGAACAATTTCCTTTCAACGAATTTCTGGGTTGTGATATTCTTGTTTATACATATACTTTACAAAACATTTCTTTTATATTCAAACATGCACAGTGAATTGTAAAGTGTACAATATTTATCTTTCCATGTTTTTGAAATGTTCAAATTCTAGTGTATATATATATATTAGATATATATATATATATATAAATATATACACACATATATTTATACATATGAAAATTTTGAATGAAAATTTAATTCGTTTGAATTGTTTCGTCGGCACTATTGATAGCATTTTATTTTGGGTATTATATAATAGTGGCTGTGTGGTGGTTCGGCCTCGGCCGTACCCACCACCCCGCCAACCGGTACTGTGTGACAGTCTGCGGACTGTCCACGGCAGTCCTGCGGACTGCCGTGAACAGTCCGTAGACTGCCCACGGCCGGGCGTTTACTCCCGTGCAATTTTATGGGTTAAAATTTCCCCATTCGAATTGTATATGTTTAATTTTGGAAAACGCAAATTTCTATTTTTATTTACTGTGCGAATTTACTTTTATAAATATATATATGTATATATATATATATATATATTTATATATATATATATATATGTATGTATATATATATATTTATATTTGTATACATATATTTATTAACTCATTTATTCAGATTCCACTGATTAACTGTTGCATTAATTATTTAATTTTGCCAGCAAGCATTCTGTTTCTTTTTCTGGTTAAAATAAAACAAAATTGGTTATAGTAGAAATAATAAAGTAGAAAGAAATTTGTTTCTTTTTGTCATTGATTTATTTAAATTACAAACTTTGAGAGGATAATTTAGTAAAAAGTCAATTTATGAATATATGACAGCATTGATTATTTTATTCTTGTTTTAGTGTGAATATTTTGGGAATGGAATTTATTATGGAATTTATTTTGGAATTAAATAAGTTATCTTTTTATGAGGTTGAGTCTTGTAGACTTGTTGGATTCTTAGAACAGATCTATTCTCTTTTTACATTCCCTCCTCAAAAAGAATTAAAATATATAAATACGTAGTGGTTTTAAAAGGTATTTATGTGTGTAAATTTATTTAGATAGATTTAAGATTTTAAGGTGGTAAGTTTTAATATGTAGTTTAAGTATTTAGAGTATAGTTATTATTGTCATTTTAAAGTATAAACAATTGGTCTTAAGTGGTTTTCACAATTAATTTAAATATTGGAAGTGAGTGTTAAGTTAGTATGATGAAAGGAGAGTGGAAATGATGTTTTGAACATAAGTAGTTATGAAATGATAATGAGTTAACTACCCAATTATTAAGTAGTTTTCAATTATGTTGATAAATGAAAAGGGAAATTTAAATGTATGGGCATGGTTAGAGATTGATTAGGGTATTCTTGAATTGGATAGTTTATTGGTGAAATGGGATTTTAATCTTTTGAAAATTGACTTCCTTTATATTCATTTAAGGATTGATTTGTAAGTTCTCTTTATGGATAAGTCTTTTAGAATACTTGTGATGGTTATCATAAATTGTTTTAGTTAATTGAGTAATTTAGATGGGTAAGTTGTAAAGTTATTTAGTTCTGGTTGTTAATTGATTGGTTATTGAATATTGTTCTTGTTTGAATTTTTGGTTGTTGTTTAGTATGCGAGTGTTTGGTGGAGTTGTGATTGGTTGAGTATTTAAGGTGTTCTTTAATTTGGTGCCTTGGAAGTGTTGGTGAGTATAGGATAATTTTGATGGTGTTGTCTTGGTGTGAATTTCTCTTGAGCTACTCCCGGGTTTTGAAAGGATTTATATTTCTTAAATTTGTGTTGTTAGTTGATTGGAAACTCTTACTGTTTTGTCTACCCTTGTTGATGAGTCCTTGAGTATTTGATTTATTTTTGGGCTTCCAGAGGCGAGGGAAATCTTGTTGTCATGTTTGTTGATTTTGTCAAAGGTCTTTTGTTTACCAACTGTAAGGGGCTCTTGTGAGGAGAAAATTGAGGTCTCCCATGGAATGCCTAGTTGGTGGCTTTTGGTTTTATTAAGTGATTTCGTTGAATTAAAGGTTGATTTTCTTTTGCGTTGTCCTATTTGAGGTGACACCATTATTGATTTGTGGATGGGTCTTGATGAATCTTCCATTTTTATGGCTTTTCTGAGTTACTCTCATATTTGAGGAAATTTTATCCTTGTGTTGGAATTATTGGAGAAAAATTCTTGATGCTTCACTTTACCCTCGTTTGTGGGTTTTCATTCTTTTGGCCTCCAGAGGCTTGAGATGATTGATAATTGATGTTCTCTCTCTTTATGTTCCCTTGATGTGGCAAGTGTTTGGTTTCATGATTTTGAAAGGGTTGTACGAATTGTTGAGACTTTGATTATTGTATTTATAGCGAGATGGGTAATGCCTCGTATGCTTCTCAGTTATATTCTTGTTATGTTGTACAACCCTTGGTTTCTTGGTTTTATGTTGTTGGGTCTCTAGGGAGAGTGGCTCCTCGTGGGGGCCGGTGCCCCGCTTAAGGAAGGGCCAGGATAACCCACGAGTGAGTTAGTAATTAAGTGAAAACCTAATAATTAACTTAGGAGGGTTGGGTAGTAATATCATTATAAGATTAAAAAAAATGGATGCCTCGTCTTCATTAGTGTTTCCGCAGACTAATGGAAGGTTGAGAAGGCCGTGGTTGGCAAGGTCGTGACCTCGTCTTCACGAGAGGTCTGGCTCCGCATTGATCACCCTATGGACCGGCGCCTCCAGTTGGGAGGAAGGGCACATGACAGCCATAGATGGGACCGGCGCCTCCAGTTGGGAGGAAGAGCACAGGACAGCCCATGTAGGACTATGCGATGACACTCTCCCCTAGTTGCCCATGTGTTTTACTTTATTGAGTTCCTCTGGAAGTAGGTTATGGCAGTTGGTTTAGATTGTTGTTTGAATTGATTTAAATTGATTTATGATTATTGTTTTAATACATCTTTAGTATACTTTGTGGTCTTGTATGATCTCATTTATATTTGATTTACGATCTTGTATTTTTATGGTACTGTGATATAATGCTATTGTCTTGTTTAATTGCAATTTGGAATTGTATTATGTTTATTAATTCAGTTTGATTTGGAAGTGTTTCATGATCATCCTTTGGTTACTTGTTTACTGGTCATTGCTTTGATTTATGTGATGGATTTATGACTTTAAGTTATTATGTTGACTTTTGTGTGTTGTTGATTATGTCATTATAAATCTTGAGTTTTATGATACTTTTGTATATTGTTGAGTCTTGTGGTTCCGTGTTTGGATGTTCTTGGTTGAAGACTCTTTCTTGTCAGCTCCTTAGCATGGGGGGTGGGTCTTTGGACCCACATGGTCGAGTGGAACGTGCTAAGCACCCCATTGGGTCTCGAGTCGAGGATCAAGAGGTGCGGATTGGTGCTGTTGCAGCGACTCCAGAGTTATATTTGTCTTGGAGCCAGTTATGATACTGTGTATTCATCTATTCTTTTGCATCATGATTCTTGTGGTATGGTTTCCGTTCATGTTCGGAAACACTGTTGTATCATTGTACCTCTAGAACATTGTATTGTAATGTAATGTTAAACTCGGTGTGGATATTGGCCATGGCAATTGTTATTCAATGTGTTAAGTTAATTATGCATATGTTGTAATTATGTACACAGATGGTTTCCTTATCAATGAATCTTCATGTATGTGTTACATTTGTTAATGTTTACTTTGTTATGGATTATATCTTTGGCTCTTATTCTTTATTGTCGTTGTGTGGATCTAAGTCTCGTAATGACTCCTCGTGTACCCCAAGGGATGTATGTGTTAGTGAATCTGCTTAAATGAAATTCATGTCATGACTTAATGTGTATTGCATGTATGTTATGTTATCCTTAAAAAAAAAAAAAATTGTGCTGTAATTATTGTTTTATTGTCCTTTGGGGTTCACACGACGGGGCATTACAACATGGTATCAGAGCCTAGGTTCATACACTAGGCACTATGTGTGCTCACTATGTAACTTTGCGCTTAGACCCGTGAGTCTTGAGTTTCACTTTGCTTTTGTCATTGTTGAGAACTTGAATTTCTTCTGTTAACCGGTGTCGGGTCGATGGTGCAGGAAACTGATGGGAAAGGATAGGACCCTCGGTGTAATGCGCAATGCACCGATATCATTCCTGTCAGGGATGCTCTATGGACCCTTGAGTTTTAGTGTGATGTGTTTTTGGTGATGTGTTTTATGTGTGTGAATATGTCAAGTGTGCGTGGAATCTGTGATTTTGTTGTCCTTGAGTGATGAATTATGTTTTCTTGAATCTGTGAAGGTGTAAAATTTTACCCTTTTTATTGAAATTGATGTGATATTTGGTGTTGAATAATGGTTAAAGTGGAGTTCTTTGTGTGAAAATTATGAGTTTTTAACGAAAATGTAAGGTTTTGTGGATAATTATTCTATGATTTTTAGCAGAATATAGTATCTTGAGGCTAAGATGCAACTTGAATTATTGGTACTAATGTGCAATGCTCTATGGTAGCTTTTGATTTACAGGAAGTGGGCTTCAGAAAGCATAGTGACGAAGGTAATGTAATTGTAATATGCAGGTATAGATACTTATAATGTCAAATAGTAATTCATTTTGATATAGTAGATGAATTAGGTTTATGGTTAGTATCCTTATACGAATATTCCCTAACTAATTAGAAGAAAATTGTTTACGAGTTACTAGAATTGTTTTGACTACTATGTGTGGTTTGGTGGGAGGGACAGTGTGGTATCACTCGCTTGCGAGTGCCCTACTATGCTGGGAGTTCCTCTCACGATGTATTTGTGATATATATATGTATTGTGCACAACATTTGTTTGCATGCAGGATTGCAGGAACTAAGTCTCGATTCCACCTGCATTGTCAGGACAGGGCGAGCATTATATACACCCAATGGGTTTGACGTTGAACATAGGAGCTGACAAGGAAGTTTTCCCAACCTAGTTCGTCATTTGTCCTAGTGTTTGACAAAATTGGTCTGGTTGCAACCCCGTCACCATTTTTGTTTTGGTATCCTTTCCTTATTTTTGGTTTGTTTAATTTTTGTTGTTTACTTGATGACGTTTAATCAATATTTTAATTTATGGTGTTGATGTGCTTATGATCATTGATATTGTTGTGTTACCATGTTTATGTTTGAGCTCGACTTCCAGGAGTAAGTCGATGCCTAAGGGGGGGAGGATGTAGTGCCCCTCCGTGTCGGTTGTTCTGGACTTGTGTGTGAGTATTTGTGTGTGCTTCATTGATTACTGTGTTATTTTGATTGTGTGAAAAATATAATATGTTAGTAATCATGTTTAAATAATTAATTAAATCATAAGTGATTTGCAAAGTTATTTAAAATATAATTAGAAATTAAAATAATAATCAATTAAATTAAATCAAATGATTTAGAACAAATGATCAAATTAAACTAATTCGTTAAAAGTAAAAGTGATATTATTAGATAAATTGATTTAAATTATTGAAGTTAATAATAATAATGAACAAAATAATCTTGAAAAGATAATTATTATAATAAGAAATTTAAATGGATAAGGAGATAGGAAGCTGAAGTGTTTTAAAGCAAGAAATGAAACTACACCTATAGAGCATTTGGAAGTCGAAGAGAACTGGAGAATATGAAAAATAAATAAATAAAGCAATAGATAAATATTAGTAGTAGTGGTAAAAATATTACATTTATTTTGAATCTTTCAAATGGTCGATTTTAATTATTTAATGTGAAAGTAATTATTTAATAAAGTATTGTGGAGATGATGAATATATATACAAATAAAAAGTTCAATTTTGTGGATTTAAATTTATTTAATTTTTAATCAAATGCATGATAAAAGAAAATGAAAATGCATGAAAAAGGCAACAAAAGGAATTAAAGGATTAATAATTATTTTTTATTTTTCTGGAAGTGACTTCTGGTATTCACAGGAAGAGGAAATTGAAAGGGTTTCCTGGATATTGATTTTATTAAGGGGGTTTTCTTTGTTGGGGAGGGGATTGTTCGAATGCTGGAGAAATTTTGCTTTCAATCATTTTTTGTCCTTGGTTTCTTTTTCTGTTTTCTGGAGAAATTATTGAAGAGGAAGGAGGATTTGGATCTGTCGTTGGGAAAGATCGGCAGCAAGGAATTAGTTCAGCAAGAGGGATAAAGCTTCTACAGTTTTCTTCAAGCTCAGGACGCCAGGTTCTTTTCATTTTAATTATTTATCCTCTGTTAAAATAGGAATTGTTTCTCTATGTATGAAATTTTCATCTAGGGTTGGAAATCAAAAGTTTATGGAAAGAAATCTTTTGGATTATTGTTTAATCAATGGAAATTTAACTGGGGATCGGGATTGTTATATGTTAGAATGGAATTTTTGTGGGGTTCTGAGCTGTTGTTTATTGAAAAGGGATTTTTAATTGAAATCTGGAAATGAATAGTATTACTGTAGTTTCATTTTTTATTTTTATTTTTAAATAAAAATTTAGAACAATTTCCTTTCAACGAATTTCTGGGTTGTGATATCCTTGTTTATACATATACTTTACAAAACATTTCTTTTATATTCAAACATGCACAGTGAATTGTAAAGTGTACAATATTTATCTTTCCATGTTTTTGAAATGTTCAAATTCTAGTGTATATATATATATTAGATATATATATATATATATAAATATATACACACATATATTTATACATATGAAAATTTTGAATGAAAATTTAATTCGTTTGAATTGTTTCGTCGGCACTATTGATAGCATTTTATTTTGGGTATTATATAATAGTGGCTGTGTGGTGGTTCGGCCTCGGCCGTACCCACCACCCCGCCAACCGGTACTGTGTGACAGTCTGCGGACTGTCCACGGCAGTCCTGCGGACTGCCGTGAACAGTCTGTAGACTGCCCACGGCCGGGCGTTTACTCCCGTGCAATTTTATGGGTTAAAATTTCCCCATTCGAATTGTATATGTTTAATTTTGGAAAACGCGAATTTCTATTTTTATTTACTGTGCGAATTTACTTTTATAAATATATATATGTATATATATATATATATATTTATATTTGTATATATATATTTATTAACTCATTTATTCAGATTCCACCAATTAACTGTTGCATTAATTATTTAATTTTGCCAGCAAGCATTCTGTTTCTTTTTCTGGTTAAAATAAAACAAAATCTGGTTATAGTAGAAATAATAAAGTAGAAAGAAATCTGTTTCTTTTTGTCATTGATTTATTTAAATTACAAACTTTGAGAGGATAATTTAGTAAAAAGTCAATTTATGAATATATGACAGCATTGATTATTTTATTCTTGTTTTATTGTGAATATTTTGGGAATGAAATTTATTATGGAATTTATTTTGGAATTAAATAAGTTATCTTTTTATGAGGTTGAGTCTTGTAGACTTGTTGGATTCTTAGAACAGATCTATTCTCTTTTTACATTCCCTCCTCAAAAAGAATTAAAATATATAAATACGTAGTGGTTTTAAAAGGTATTTATGTGTGTAAATTTATTTAGATAGATTTAAGATTTTAAGGTGGTAAGTTTTAATATGTAGTTTAAGTATTTAGAGTATAGTTATTATTGTCATTTTAAAGTATAAACAATTGGTCTTAAGTGGTTTTCACAATTAATTTAAATATTGGAAGTGAGTGTTAAGTTAGTATGATGAAAGGAGAGTGGAAATGATGTTTTGAACATAAGTAGTTATGAAATGATAATGAGTTAACTACCCAATTATTAAGTAGTTTTCAATTATGTTGATAAATGAAAAGGGAAATTTAAATGTATGGGCATGGTTAGAGATTGATTAGGGTATTCTCGAATTGGATAGTTTATTGGTGAAATGGGATTTTAATCTTTTGAAAATTGACTTCCTTTATATTCATTTAAGGATTGATTTGTAAGTTCTCTTTATGGATAAGTCTTTTAGAATACTTGTGATGGTTATCATAAATTGTTTTAGTTAATTGAGTAATTTAGATGGGTAAGTTGTAAAGTTATTTAGTTCTGGTTGTTAATTGATTGGTTATTGAATATTGTTCTTGTTTGAATTTTTGGTTGTTGTTTAGTATGCGAGTGTTTGGTGGAGTTGTGATTGGTTGAGTATTTAAGGTGTTCTTTAATTTGGTGCCTTGGAAGTGTTGGTGAGTATAGGATAATTTTGATGGTGTTGTCTTGGTGTGAATTTCTCTTGAGCTACTCCCGGGTTTTGAAAGGATTTATATTTCTTAAATTTGTGTTGTTAGTTGATTGGAAACTCTTACTGTTTTGTCTACCCTTGTTGATGAGTCCTTGAGTATTTGATTTATTTTTGGGCTTCCAGAGGCGAGGGAAATCTTGTTGTCATGTTTGTTGATTTTGTCAAAGGTCTTTTGTTTACCAACTGTAAGGGGCTCTTGTGAGGAGAAAATTGAGGTCTCCCATGGAATGCCTAGTTGGTGGCTTTTGGTTTTATTAAGTGATTTCGTTGAATTAAAGGTTGATTTTCTTTTGCGTTGTCCTATTTGAGGTGACACCATTGTTGATTTGTGGATGGGTCTTGATGAATCTTCCATTTTTATGGATTTTCTGAGTTACTCTCATATTTGAGGAAATTTTATCCTTGTGTTGGAATTATTGGAGAAAAATTCTTGATGCTTCACTTTACCCTCGTTTGTGGGTTTTCATTCTTTTGGCCTCCAGAGGCTTGAGATGATTGATAATTGATGTTCTCTCTCTTTATGTGCCCTTGATGTGGCAAGTGTTTTGGTTTCATGATTTTGAAAGGGTTGTACGAGAATTGTTGAGACTTTGATTATGTATTTATAGCGAGATGGGTAATGCCTGCATGCTTCTCAGTTATATTCTTGTTATGTTGTACAACCCTTGGTTTCTTGGTTTTTATGTTGTTGGGTCTCTAGGGAGAGTGGCTCCTCGTGGGGGCCGGCGCCCCGCTTAAGGGGAAGGGCATAGGATAACCCACGAGTGAGTTAGTAATTCAAGTGAAAACCTAATAATTAACTTAGGAGGGTTGGGTAGTAATATCATTATAAGATTTAAAAATGGATGCCTCGTCTTCATTAGTGCTTCGGACTAATGGAAGGCTGAGAAGGCCGGTTGGCAAGGTCGTGACCTCGTCTTCACGAGAGGTCTGGCTCCGCATTAGTCACCCTATGGACCGGCGCCTCCAGTTGGGAGGAAGGGCACATGACAGCCATAGATGGGACCGGCGCCTCCAGTTGGGAGGAAGAGCACAGGACAGCCCATGTAGGACTATGCGATGACACTCTCCCCTAGTTGCCCATGTGTTTTACTTTATTGAGTTCCTCTGGAAGTAGGTTATGGCAGTTGGTTTAGATTGTTGTTTGAATTGATTTAAATTGATTTATGATTATTGTTTTAATACATCTTTAGTATACTTTGTGGTCTTGTATGATCTCATTTATATTTGATTTACGATCTTGTATTTTTATGGTACTGTGATATAATGCTATTGTCTTGTTTAATTGCAATTTGGAATTGTATTATGTTTATTCATTCAGTTTGATTTGGAAGTGTTTCATGATCATCCTTTGGTTACTTGTTTACTGGTCATTGCTTTGATTTATGTGATGGGATTTATGACTTTAAGTTATTATGTTGACTTTTGTGTGTTGTTGATTATGTCATTATAAATCTTGAGTTTTATGATACTTTTGTATATTGTTGAGTCTTGTGGTTCCGTGTTTGGATGTTCTTGGTTGAAGACTCTTTCTTGTCAGCTCCTTAGCATGGGGGGTGGGTCTTTGGACCCACATGGTCGGGTGGAACGTGCTAAGCACCCCATTGGGTCCCGAGTCGAGGATCGAGAGGTGCAGATTGGTGTTGTTGCAGCGACTCCAGAGTTATATTTGTCTTGGAGCCAGTTATGATACTGTGTATTCATCTATTCTTTTGCATCATGATTCTTGTGGTATGGTTTTCGTTCATGTTCGGAAACACTGTTGTATCATTGTACCTCTAGAACATTGTATTGTAATGTAATGTTAAACTCGGTGTGGATATTGGCCATGGAAATTGTTATTCAATGTGTTAAGTTAATTATGCATATGTTGTAATTATGTACACAGATGGTTTCCTTATCAATGAATCTTCATGTATGTGTTACATTTGTTAATGTTTACTTTGTTATGGATTATATCTTTGGCTTTTATTCTTTATTGTCGTTGTGTGGATCTAAGTCTCGTAATGAATCCTCGTGTACCCCAAGGGATGTATGTGTTAGTGAATCTGCTTAAATGAAATTCATGTCATGACTTAATGTGTATTGCATGTATGTTATGTTATCCTTAAGAATTTTTTTTTTTTTGCTATAATTATTGTTTTATTGTCCTTTGGGGTTCGCACGATGGGGCGTTACACATGTCCATGACAACCATAGTTCTTCTCCCAATACCTCACCTACATGTGAAGAAGATATCTTGGTGTTAGAAGATTCAATCATTAAGCATCATGAGAATATTGTTTTCTCCTCTCCCCCTACCTCTCCTACTTGGGAGGATATTATGGCACAAGAGGATGAAATCAGTGATACATTTATTTCAAAAGATAGTAAGAGGGATTACATATATGAAGATGCTAAGATAACATTTGATCCCCCATCGATAGAAGAGCATCAACAAGAAGTTAAAGCTATTGAGGTTATGAATGCACAATTGACTATTAGATCTCCTTTGATTATTGTACCTCCTAAAATTCCATTAATTATTGGATCTCCTCTCATTATAGGAGCTCCTAAACCTCATGGCCATATCCTAGGCTTTGCAAAACAAACTTCTAGTAATCAAGTGTCGCAAAAGCCAAGTTATCACACTATAGCTCACACATATAACACTAGAATAAAAAGAAACCAAAAAAAACTTCAAGATCCATCCCATTACCTCAACCATACCTCCCACCTGCATCTAACATTTTGCAATGTAGTGCTAAATAATTTGATATTGTTGAGCAACTTCACAACACTCCTGCTAAGATGTGTTGTGGTATTTGATTAAAACATCACCTATTTACAATGGAATTTTTGAAAATGCTTTGCAAAAAGTTGTTATCCCTCCTAATGTGCAACCAACTAATGTTGCAGCTTTGATTGAGAATATGAATTCACCTATTATGGACATTGTCTTTCATCAAAATGAGTTATGTCCTTGAGAAACACAAAAATAATGATGCCTTGATGATAATGGCTATTATTAATAGGGTTCAAATTAGGCGTACCCTTATCGACAATGGTTTGTGGCTTAATGTTTGTAGTGTGAACCTTTTGGATAGAATTTGAGAAGATAAGACTAAAATCCAACCAGTTGATTTATCCATCAGTGGTTTTTTTATAATGTGGGAGAAAAACCACTTGGTGTGATATCATCACCTATAAAAGTTGGTAAGGTTGTATTCCAAACTCCTATCCATGTCATGCCCCATAATATTTCATACAATCTTCTCTTGTGTAGAACATGGATTCATGAAATGAAAGGACTATCTTCAATGCTTCATCATTCAATGAAATACATATACAATAAGAAGGTTTACACAATAAAAGTTGATCTTAAATCTAAAAATTGTTTACAAACTGAAATAGGAATAGAGTCCTTTTAGAACATATACACCAACTACAAAGTGGAACCTTTACAAGTTGAGGAAAAAGATGAGTGTATTTCATCAGTGACAAAACTGTTGGAAGATGATTCCAGGGGTTCATTATATTTCACACCTACATTCATGGGGGATTACAAGATTACATAATAAAAATCAGGAAAAAAGAAAGAAGCCACAATGATATCAACACAATCTATTGAATCATCTACAAATTATTAAAAAGAGGAAAACACAAATTACACATAAACTTATGATGAATAAAATTATGAAAAAAAACCTTCCTCAAAAGAAATGGAAGCCATTTATGGAAGAGGTTGCCAATTCTTGAAACAATTTGGTTAAAATAGAAAAGGTTCAAAGGAACAAGGGATTCATGTTTCCATAGAGCTAAATGTGCAATAAAAAATAAAAGGTCCTGGTTATTGCCCTTCAAAAATAATGGAAACATGAAAAAGACCTTCACTTAATCGTTCAAGAGACAAATAGCATTAGTTGCTACTCCTTGCCATGTGGTAGTTGTAGTAGCATAACATACTCACTACCATGCATTGGGGTATAAACTAGGCTTTATGCAATAATATTTCATCTTGCAAGGAGTAGTATATCATCATCCATCTTGGTTCACCTTTGTCCCTACACTTGGGGGAAAGGGGCTAGATAGCCATGTGTTAGGTGTATTCTTTCTAGCAAGGGATCCCAGCTTTGTATCTCCTTAAAATTTTATTGTAGCAAGTACACTAACATTTTAAGGGTGGAGCATATAATCCCCCATTCATTGTTTTCATAAGAAATGGCCCCTTCTTAGTGATGATAACATACATCTCCTAGGAAGTGTGACCTTTTCAATCAAAGTGTGGCCTTCTTTCTTTATGTGAAGTGTCTCCTTTGTGGTGATATTAGGCTTGATGTCCTCTAAGTGTGTGACCTTTCTTGGCATATGATGTTCATCTTGGTGGTAATACTATGGCTAGTATTCTGTAAGGTGTGATTCTTCTATTCCATGATTAGTCCTCTCTTGGTGGTGATTTCATGTGTGATATTCCCTAAGGTGTGACCTTTCACGTCTTAAAAAAAAACCCCTTTGTTGTTTTTGTAAATCACCTTTTATGGTGGTATTATTGTAACACCCCTTAATTTTTAGCCTTATCCTATCATCATTTATGAACCCCTTGAGGTGAGTATTGTTCATCCCTCATGATGTTAAACCTTGTGCACCCCTTGAGGTGAGTTTTGTTCAACCCATATGACATTAAACCTTGTACACCCCCTGAGGTGAGTTTTGTTCATCCCCATAAAGCTAAACCTTGTGCACCCCATGAGGTTATTTTTGTTCATCTCCCATGATGTTAAACCTTGTGCACCCCTTGAGGTGAGTCTTGTTCATCCTCCGTAACGTCAAACTTGATGGAACCCCTGAGGTGAAATTTTGTAAGATAATTCATGGATTTATCATAATGGAGATTGTTGGGTCATGAACATGAGAACCCCTTTTAACATGGCCACCTAGCATAACACAACTTTCTTGCCAATGTCCAACCATGTGTTTCATTAGTGTTTAGCATAACACAAATTCCTAGCCTTGTGGAACCCATCATATTGCATGGACACCTAGCATAGCATAACTTGCTTGCTAGTAGATCTATATGTAGCTCATGAATGATTTGGCATAACACATGTTGCTAGTCCTCATGAGAGAATCCTCTTGTCTAACATTTATTTAATTAATGACATTTGGTATTTGAGACAATTTAATCTATTGAGGTCTCTTTACCTTATTGACTCAAATTCTTTGAGTACTAACCTTGTGTTTTTTGTGTATTTTCTTCATATTTGTGTTGTGTTTGCATTGTATCTGTGTTCATTTTGTTATCATTTATATGTTATGTTATATCATGTGTTTGCATCATGTATGTTATGTGTTTTCTGACATGTATGTTTATGTAGTCTTCCACATATTATACATATGTATGTTCATTTTGACTTATGTTGGTTTACCACAAGATCTTGGATCTTGGGGACTTATGCACTCCCCCTTGATCCTTAGTCATCCTATCTCTTCAACATTTGTAAAATCAAAACCCTCTTGATAAATTTTCTAGTTTAGTGTGATTCTGAGCATAAGTTCATACTCACTAAAGTGGGGGTTAAATGTACTATCATAAATTTTCACCCTTGAAAATTTCACTTTATGTTTTGTACCCCCTTAAATTAATGGACCTAATTGATTACCTAATTTCCTAAATTATGGATTCTATGGCCCATTTTTAACAATTACCAATGACTTTCAAGTGGGAAACAATTGCATTTATCTAATACCTTTCCCTAACACTAAAAGTCCTAGAAAAAAGGGGCAAGGCACTCACAACCTGGGTGTGAGTGTCCCCTTAATTTGGGTCCAATTTCAAATATGTCATTGTCATAAATTTAATATTTATAATTCAAATGTCTAAATTTGGATATCACGATTTATTTTTGAGAAATTGAATAAATACCTATAAATAACTAGTTATTGCATCATTTCAAATCTAACAATAAACATTAAGAAGAACTTAACATCAAACAATTATTTCCAAGAGCATTCAAGACAACATTTTTAGTGTTTCATTGAAGCAATTCAAGATCCAAGCATCATGCCAAATATGTGAGTTCATGTGTGTTTATGTTGTCATATTGTTTGTGAAGGATAACCCTTTGTAGGTCTCCAAGTAATTCAAGCATTCAAGAAAATCAAGCAAGCAAGATCCAATACCTTGAGGTGACGTGAATGACTTCAGTTCTTCAAGGAAGCCATTGAAGGGTGGTGAATTGTAACACTTTGTGATTTCATCATTCCTTCCTATCATTGACATTGCCATTATGGAAGTGGAAACACTAACATGAGGTTTGACCAAGACAAGCCCCTAAATGACGCATCTCTTCTCTTTGTGAAAGTGTAGGTTTTAGGTCTAACAAAGATTAAAGGAAGTTTGAAGATGCATTTTCCATTGTTGCAATTGAAGTCCTACATCTTGTCAACTCACAAAAACTCACAACATTTCTCAACAATGATCCAACAAATCTACAGGTGTAAACATAAGGATCTAATCCAACATCATAGGACTATGAAGATAGATCTAAAAAAGAACTACACGGACATTCATGCACTAGGTCCTTGTGTCTTCCATTTTTAGCCCTAGATTTGAACCATAGGTGCACAATGTCCTGCTCTGCTCATTTCTATTATCTAAATTTATCTATGAACTTTTGTATCTTATGTATTTGTATCAAAATAGTAAATTGCGCTATTATCCTAGTTAGATCATTACATTTCATTTTTGCAAATATAATTTAACATTTTATTTTCTTTTTGTAAGAGATTAGGGTCCTTTCCCTACTTAATCAATCAAAAACATTTGAAAATTCACTTTTGTAAATATAATCTAACTAATACTAATTTCTTAAATATGCTTGAAAAATAAATATGAGTTTAGCTAATACTAATTCTTTTTAAAGAATAAATAAATTTAAAGTATTTTTATAAAACTTTTGAAAATTAATAAACTTAAACTAATATTAATTCCTTTGAAAATAATCAATTTGAAACACTTGAAATTACTCTTGCAATTACAAATTTAATTATTATCAATTCTTTTGAAATTAATTAAATCTAAAATATTCTAAACACTTGAAAATTTACCTAATACTAATCCTTTTGAAAACAAATAAATTAAACTAAACTAATTCCCTTAAAATTACTTTTATAATTAATCATTTCTTTTGAAAATAATTTAATACTAAATGTTGTTGATTACTCTAACACTAATTGCTTGTAAAATATCTTGAAATTTACTAGTTATCTTTGAAAATAACTTAACTAATATTGAATAGTTTGAAAATTGCATGTATTTAACATGAGATGCCTTTGAAATAAATTTTATTAATCTTTTATTGAAATTAAATTAAACAATATCAATTACGTAAAATTTATTGTTATAACTATTTGAAATAAATTTTACCTATTTCTAATAGTATAAACCATACTAATTATTAATGAATTAAATTACACAATGGCAATGAAATACTAAAAACTTCCAACAAATTTAACTATTTAAAAGCTTTCCTTCAAAACAAATCGATTCTAATTCTTTTTTTTTTACTTTATTATTAATGAATTAAATTACACCATGATAGTGAAATACTAAACACTTCCAACAAATTTAACTATTTAAAAAATTTCCTTCAAAATAAATTGATTCTAATTCTATTTTTTTCACTATTATTAATGAATTAAATTAACTATGATAACAAAATACTAAACACTTTCAACAAATTTAACTATTTAAAATATTTCCTTCAAAAAAAATTTATTCTAATTCTTTTTTTTTCACTATTATTAATGAATTAAAGTACACTACAATAACAAAATACTAAACACGGGGGCGACCCTTTGGTGAAATGGTGGGGCTTCTTGCCTGTAGTGCCAACAACCAAGGTTCAAACCTCACGGGGTCAATCTCTACCGTGTCAAAAATTGAGATTGGGGGAGACCCTATGGTGAAATGGTGGGGCTTCTTGCCTGTAGTGCCAACAACCAAGGTTCAACCACATGGGATCACTCTCTACCATGTCAACAATTGAGATTGCTTACCCCAAATTTTTAAAAAAATATAAATGTTTATATTTTCTTAAAATTTGAAAGCTTAATATTTATATAAGCAATGGCGCGGGCAGAGCCGGAAGTGCGAATTAAGCGAAGTTCAGCAGATCGGGGGCAACGCGAAAATGAATCGGCTTCACGGCAGGCGGCTTCCCAGGAGTGTCTGGATGACTCCCATGACATGTTTGTCACCATCGATCTTTCGGAGGAGGCGAGACTAGATGTGAATATGCTCGGCGAATTGGCCTTAATCTGCTGAGTTATTGGCCCAAGATCGGACCGTGCGACCATTAGGGCTTGGCTGGCGGAGAACTGGAAGCGAATGGAAATTGTAAAATTTTTACCCAAAGGTTTTTTTGTCACCATTTTCTCCTCGGAGCAAGATCGGGATGCGGTGGCTAAGGGTGGTGTGTGGAAGCTGAATGGATGGCCAATCTACATGGAGCTGTGGCGCCCTAACTTTGATCCAGTCAATTCGGATCCGTATGCAGGGCCTATCTGGATTCGGCTTTATAATTTACCTCTTGAATTCTGGGTTGAAGACTGCATTGAAAAGATCGGATGCTCCCTTGGCACCCTATTGGATGTGGATTCAGATATCTCTGATGGGGATTCCTACCTATATGCTAGGATTCAAATTGCGGCTATCTCCCGAGTTCCGTCGGAGATTCAGCTGTGTGTGGAAGGGTATCATCGCAAGGTTAAGGTTTATGTAGAGGAAGATAAGGCCTTCTGCCTCCAATGCGGCAGCAGAAAACATATGGAGATTTCCTGTTCTAAGCGACCAAAGGCCAGGAAGGTCTGGAGACCTAAGGCTATTCAGGCTTTAAAACCGCTCACTTCGCCTGGATCGGGCTCGGGTGTAGGGTCCTCACCTCGGGCTCTGCTCCCGGGTGATCCACCCCTGATCGTGCCCTCCTCGAACAAAGCTACAAAGGTTTCATCGGGGGTGGCATCCACCCCGGCTGGGCTGTCTCTCGATCTACAAGTCTCACTGCTGGTGGGAGTTGCGGTCCATTCGGGTGATCTGGGGTTTCTCGGTTCGGATATTGCTGTGCCTCCGATGGTTTCTTTGACCCATGCATCTGATAAGGGTATCAATGTGTTGGCAGAGGCTGCCGGGTCTTCCTTGCCTCCCTCGAAAGTGCCTGTTTTTGACGACTTTGAGTGCGACGACTGTGACGATGTTGCCTCTATAGAAGATGAGTTAGACATCATTGACCCTCGACACATCAAGCAGACAACTGCTATGGTCATGAACAGGGCTAAGAAAGGTAAAGGTAGGAAATCCCTAAAGCAGAGACAGGAGGAGGAGGCTGTTGAGAAAGGTCTCTTGAGCGTTAAGGACTTTTTATTATCCAAGGGAGCGAAGGCCTCCCTTGGAGGGCAATGAAGCTGCTCACGTGGAATGTCAGAGGCTTAAACGCCCCTGACAAACGACGCTTGGTTAAGCGTCACTTAGACAGATGCTTGGCTGATTTAGTTTTGCTGCAAGAAACAAAAATCAATTCGGTGGATGGCGATAAATTCTGCATTAATAGTAAGAAATGGTCTGGGCTCTTTTGCGATGCCTCCGGTTCGGCTGGCGGTCTGGGGATTCTCTGGGTTCCGGGTAATATTGATTGCAGCTTTATTGACTCGCATCTTGGATGGATGCTCTGTTTGGTGCGTAGTAGACACTCAAATTTAAGCTTTCCCATTTTCAATGTTTATGGGCCTATAAAGAGTGAAGATAAATTGGCCCTGTGGCACAGCTTAAAAGATAAGCTTGACGAACTAAAGGATAACAAGGTAATTCTGGGTGGCGATTTCAATGCCATTCTGGATCTAAATGAAAAGAGCGGGGGTCTGTGCAAGGAGACTAGGACCATGAAAGACTTTAGAGAATTCGTCTGCTCGTTGCCTGTGATGGATTGCGCCCCCTCAAACGGCTCCTACACTTGGACAAATCGTAGGGCCGGTTTCACCAATATCTGTGAACGTCTGGATCGTTTTTTAATTGGGGATGGTTGGCTCGGGGTAGATTTTCGCTATGTTTCAACCATTCTCCCTATGGCTGTTTCGGATCATTTCCCAGTACTTTTGGACTTGTGTCTGTGCGAAAGGCCTTTCAAAGGCTACTTTAAATTCGAATCGATGTGGTGGCGCTGCCCAGAACTGATCAAGAACCTGGAGCAATGGTGGCAGGAAGATTTGAATATCGCTGGTACCATTAGCTTCTGCATTTCTATGCGCCTAGCAAATATTAAAAACAAACTAAAAACTTGGAACAAATTGTCTTTCGGGAATATTTTCAAAGAGAAGGATCAAGTCGAGCTTGAGCTGGAGGCTCTGAATGAATATGTTATTAAATTTGGGATGACCCTTACCGAATTTCAAATTGACAAAGACCTCAAAGCAAAGCATGCAGAGCTCTTGGCAAGAGAGGAAATTTTCTGGAGAGACAAGGCCCAAGAAACTTGGCTAAAAGCGGGAGACGCAAATACAAATTTTTTCCACAACTCTGCCAGGTTGCGCAGGGGAAGAAACAGAGTGGATAAGATTGTGTGCGGGGATGGGTCTGTTGCTCATGATCGTGATGGGATTGAACGTGAAGCCGTAAGATTCTTTGAGAGTTTGCTCGCCAATAGTTAGGAGGCCCCCGATGCTGCTAACAATAATCTTCTCTCTTGCATCCCTTGCTGCCTTGGATCAGACGACAACAAATTGCTTTGCTCCCCTTTTACGCTAGAAGAAGTCCGCTTGGGGGTGTTTGGGCTCCATCCCGACAAGGCTCCTAGGCTGGACGGGCTGCCAGTAAAACTCTACCAAAACTGCTGGCAATTTATGGGGAGCGATCTGCTCAAATTAATGGAGGATTTCAGGACCAAGCAAAAGTTTGTTCGGGACCTAAATAACACGGCCATCGCCCTTATTCCTAAGAAGAACGATTGTCTATCTTTCTCGGACTTCCGCCCTATTGCTCTCTGCAATTCCATCTACAAAATCATCGCGAAGGTGCTGGCGAACAGGCTGAAAAAAGTCCTGGGGCGGATCATTTCTATAGAACAAAACGGCTTTACGCCTGGCAGAGAGATAATCGATAGCATCATAACCTCAGTTGAAACGGTTCACACGATCACATCCGAACATCAGAAAAGCATGCTCATCAAGCTCGATGTAAGTAAAGCATACGACAGGGTCCGCTGGGACTTTTTACTCAACGTTCTGGAAAGATTTGGTTTTGCTCCTCAGTGGGTCAACATGATTCGGTTCTGTATCACTACGGTGAGATATTCTATTCTTGTTAATGGCTCTGTATGCGGCTTCTTTGAAGCTTCAAACGGTCTCCGCCAAGGGGACCCGCTGTCTCCATTTTTATTCGTGATTATGGCGGAAGCAATGGGTCGCCACTTCACGAAACTTCGCGATTCAAAAATTTGGAGGGGTGTCGTCGTGGCTGACGGTCTGGTTCCAATAACCCATTCACAATTCATGGATGACACTCATCTATTTGGAGAGGCCACAGTTAAGGAGGCAGAGGTTATAAAAGGAGCTTTGGACGAGTACACTTCTGCCTCCGGGCAGGTTCTAAATACAGACAAATCAGAGATCTACTTCTTCAACACAAAAGTCGCTATTAGGAAGAAGATAGCTGGTATTTTCGGCTTCTCAATTGCTTCTCTCCCCTCCAAACACCTGGGTGCCCCTCTATTCCAGGGTGTTTGCAGATCTGTGCACTGGCAGGAAACGATAGCAAAATGTAGATCTAAATCCAACGCTTGGAAGAGCAAATGGTTGTCCCTTGCAGGGCGAATCCTAATGATCAAATCTGTCTTGGCTGCTGTACCTATATATACTATGTCCTGCTTCGGGATGACTAAAAAGGCGATTGGTGAGGTTGAGAGCTTCATGAAAAAATTCTTATGGGAGGGCGCCAAGGATGAGAAAAGGGTGCCTCTGATATGCTGGGACACCGCTTGTTTAGGCAAGCAGGATGGTGGTGCTGGCCTGAGACGTATGGAGCTACAGAATCGCGCTCTTGGTGCTAAGCTCTGTTGGAAAGTATACAGGAACCCTGAGAGCCAATGGTGCAAAATCATCAGGAAGAAATATTTGGACATCAACTCCCCGGAACGCATTCTCACCATGGCTAATTCCTACGGTGGTTCAACTGTGTGGCGGTTCATGTGGAGCTGCAGGGATATCATTGCTAATCATCTGACATGGAGGGTTGGCAATGGTTGCAAGGATGATTTCTGGTTTGACTCTTGGAACGGACATCCTGCCCTCTCCGAGGTGTTCGGTGATCGAGTTTGGCTGGAACCTGTTAGGCATAACATTGGATGGTGTGTTGCTGACTACTTTGTTCCTGAATCTGATGCTTGGTTCTATGCTACTGGTTGGCTCCTCGCCGTAGATATTCCTATGGAGGACAAAGCAATATTGGGCGATATGCTAAAACATCGATGCCTCATTTTATCAACAGATGAGGACGAAATTATTTGGTCAGGTGCTAAATCGGGCGAATATTCAGTTAAGCTGGGTTACAATATGCAGTGTTCGCAAAAGGTTGCTGAAAACTGGCCAGCTAAGCTATGCTGGGATCAAGGTGTTTTTCCCAAGGCTGGAGCATTCCTATGGACTGTACTTCACAAACGTATTCTAACTGGGGACAGGCTCCCCTCAATAGGTATTCATGGCCCGAGTCGCTGTCCTTTGTGTTGTAAAAGCGAAGAAACGGCTAATCATCTTTTGCTAAGCTGTGTTTACGCTACGCAGTGTTGGGATTGGCTTATGTCGTCTCTTGGCTGGGCCTCTCCCCGTCAGTGGGACCTCCTGGAGTTTTTGCGTAGCTGGCCGACTGGCAACAGGGTGTGTGTCTGGGCGGGTGTTTGGGTGGCTGCTCCAGCTATGGTCGTATGGCACTTGTGGAAGGAACGCAACCGTAGAATTTTTTGCGATTCCGAATTGCCTGTTGATACCGTCATTAAGAAAATTGAAGCCGGCTTATGCGAGTTATTGAATGCCAAAAATGGGAGACCGAAAGGGACACGCTTCACTTTCTGGGATGATCTTCTACAGAAGGCTTGGCCGAGCCTCCGCCCTCCCTTGATCGATCCTGTGATTGCAAGGAATCTGAGGGCTGATGCTCGTTGGGTTCCTCCGGATGCAGGGCTTATCAAACTGAACTTCGACGGCTCCTCGAAAGGTAATCCGGGGGTGTCTGGCATTGGGTGTATAATAAGGAATTGGAATGGTGAATTCCTATGGGCTTTGTCGAGGAACATCGGTGTAGCCACTAACAACGAGGCCAAATTTGAGGCACTGGCTAGAGGCCTGGAACTATGCCTGGAAAAGGGTTTCAAGATTTTGGCAATCGAGGGCGACTCCCAGATTTGTGTTAAATCTGCTGTATCTCGTGTAACTCACAACTGGAAATTAAAAAGCCGGCTCGCGTGGATTGCCAAGTGCTTGGATATGCTGGACTCCTTCTCATTAATCCATGTGTATCGTGAGGCTAATTCTCCTGCTGATTATCTGGCTAATTTCGGGTCTTCAATGTTGGCCACTCACGATGAATGTTTATTTGATGGCAACTCCCTCCCTGACGACTTGCAGGCTCATGTGAATAAAGATATGATCAAGGATAACTCGCATTCTTCCGCATGATGGCAGATGGATTTCCGTCTGGTGGCCTCAGTTCGTATTTGCTCATTGGGCGGTGGTGCCATTGCCCTGTGGCGTCCGTATGGTGTTGTTTGCAATCGTGTTCCATTCTGTTGACGTTGCAGGCCGCTGTCAAGAGGGTGGTTGGGGCGGTTCTCACGGCGAGAGGCCACTCCCCTGAATTTTAGTCAAATACTATGGGCTAGTGTTGGGGGTTCGGCTTCGGGGATTCTGTGCGGCCTGCAGCTTCTTTCGTTGAGTGCTCTAGGCAGGTGTTCTGGAGCCCATCAATTTTCTGGCGTAGGATCTTATTTTTGGTCTTGCGCTTGGTGTATTGAGCTTGAATGAAGGAAAATAATGGATCTTGGCGCATGATAAAATAAGGGTTGTACAGTAACAAGTTTGTTTGTGGTGTAACCCAAGGTCTTTTCGACCAGAATTTTTGTTAGGTGCTAGCTGCTGCTGTTGGGGTGGGATACATCAATGCTTGTTTTCTCCCCAAAATCATTTGTAATTGTTTAACAAGAAGGAAATGAAGGGAGCTACACCCTAATGTAGCACTTACCCAAAAAACAAAAACAAAAACAAAATACTAAACACTTTCAGCAAATTTAACCATTTAAAAGTTTTCCTTCAAAACACATTAATTCTAATTCTAATTTATTAATTACCCTTTTGCACTACTATTAATATCCCATGATTATTCATTAATTATTATTCTTGCAACATCGATTAAATAAATATAAGTTGAAAATAAAACTTTACTAAATTACCTCTAATTGATTCAATAATAAATATTTGAAAAAATTGTATTTTGTAATATAAATTTAAATACTTTGATAAAGACTAAATTACCCTTCAAATTTTAAATTTATAATTAAATCATACAAAAAAATTGTTTTCAATTTTTATCTTCTAATTAATTCTAGTTAAATTTATCTAATTCTATATATCTACTAGCACTTGCACCTAGAGGAGGTTCAAGGTTTATGCCGATAGAAAACTATATTCTAATTAATATGTGCTACAAATTGTAGTTCTATGTAGTTGGATTAAACAATTAATAATACATGCTAAATAATGGAACAAAATAAACTTAGAGAAATCTATTATTTTTCCTTATAGAAATTGAGTATTATCTAATTTTGAAATATTTGCATACAAATTTAAAACATAAAGCAATGCAAATGAAAATATAAAGTTGTCATCAAATTAACAAAAAACATTACAAATAGAAATAGAATGTTCCCATGCAGTTGGAAAATCAATATTTATCTGGATTTTACATGATAAGTGGGATTTTGGAGGCTTTCACCATATTTTGGATGCTTTTACCATTAAATAGTAGCTAGAACTTGTTTTCTTGATAACTTAACATGGTTTGCACACGTGAGACTTGTTTCAAGTTCAAATCTCACACTATATGTAGCCTATCGATTAAAAATAAATGCTGGTTACTTTTGTAATATAAATTTTACTACAATAATTGCCTTTCCAAATACTATAAATTTGATTTAAATTTCAAATTTAAACAACTTGGATGTGAAATATAAAACTAAAATAAATGCTAGTTATTTTGTAATATAAATTTTACTACGATAATTGCCTTTATAAATACTATAAATTTGATTTGCATTTCAACTTTAAACAACTTATATGTAAAAAAAAATTAAAAAAATGAAAGAAAGGATTTTAATATTTTTAAGGCTTTACATCTATATACACATTAATTTTTTAAAATTTTAAATTAAATTTAAAAAATATATATACTTATATAAAATTTATAAATGACATTAATTTTTAATAAATAAATTAATATATTATTATATATTCTTAAATATTTAATCAAAATATTTCATACATATTTTAATATGATTTAAAACAAAAAATCCTAGAATGCTAAAATTTTCTTAATTAAAAATAATAAATTTAAACACAAATTTAATTATTAGATTTGAGTAAAAGTTAATGATTAAATATCAATTTAAAAAAATGTTTTAAATTAAACTTTTAAAAAAATTGGACTATTATTTGTTTCTTTCAATCCTAAAAAACATGATATTTTAAAAGAGATGAGAATTTAAATGTAAACACAAGGAATCCACACTTTTTTGTTCTAATCTTGTAAAAATAGATTCTAAAAAGCTAAAATCTTCTAAAAAGACAAAATCTTTTTAAAATTCGAAATCTTCTCAAAAGCCAACCTCAAAAAATCTTCCAAAATCCTCAATTTATAGAAATTAGAGGGTAATTGATTTTTTTGAAAGGATATGCAAATTAAATAAAGAACTTATCTATTATTATAAGATTCTTTCTAAGAATAACTCCACTACTTTCATGTCACCGATTATTTCATAAAAATGTGTAACTCTCATGTCATTATTTCTTGTCATAGAATATGCTATGAATATAAATATTCTTGTGATAAAATGTAATTTGTAAGTCTCATCTTTGTCATAGAATCTCTCATGAATAGCATTACTCTTGTCATAGAATATGGCATGTAACTCCTATAGAATAATATTTGTGGGTTATGAGTGTGACTAAGGTAGAGTCATCTTTGAACCAAAGGGTTATACCCATTGTGTTAGTGAACCAAGTGTATGATGGTTGAATTGTTTAGTTAACCTTTCACCTTGTAATCTTGTTAATGTTATATGGTGACCTTTGTATGGTTTGGATTAAAACCACAACTTAAATTATAATCCTCTAGTCAAGATATGATATGGTCACCTTCATCCTAGATCATCCTTGGTTATCTATTTTGTCAAGTGGCCCTTGAGGAGCGTTGTAATTGGGATTGTTAACTATGACTCCTTATAGTAAAAGGAGCCCCTATATATTACTCATTGTTGATTATTCTTTGTGTTTGCTACCATTGTGAGTTAGTGGTTATTTAAGCTTAGGTGAAATGTGTGATTTTTGGTCAACCAAATATGAGTTGGGTGAACTCAAGTTGTCAAACTACAGAGCCTCTACACAATATGTAGGCAAGGCCATCATAGACGAGCCCCCGAGGACTAGGTTTGGCCCCTAGGTCTTTTTCTCTTATTTTTACTTTGAGATTACTATTAATATACACTTTATTACATGTCATGAGACTTGGAATTATGTTTCATATTATTAATTAGTTAGTAGAATTAATTATTCCTATCTTGATGATGCGGATTCCATGTATCCACTTAAACCTGACCATGATTGTCACAATAGTAATTTAATTTACCAATTTCATATATTTTTATTGATCAAATGTTTTTATGCTTTCATGAAGTGCATGTATAGGAAGCAACCTTTTGCAAGTTATGCAAATGTTTGTGATCAAAATTTGAAATTTGTGTTTTTCCTTAACTGTATTTTGGTAGAAATTTTTTGGAATTACATTTATGTTGTCATATTGTTTGTGAAGACTAACCCTTTGAAGGTATCTAAGCAATTCAAGCAAATTAAGAAAGCAAGATCCAAGACCTTGAGGTGATGTGCATGACCTTAGTACTTCAAGGAATCAATTGAAGGGTGGTGAGTTGTATCCCTTTGTTATTTCATCATTTCTTCCTATCATTGACATTTCCATTGTGGAAGTGGAAACACTAACATGAGGTTTGACCAAGGCAAGCCCCTAAATGGCACAACATCTCTTTTCTTTGTGAATGTGCATGTTTTAGGTCTAAAGGAGATCAAAGGAAGTTTGAATATGCATTTTCCATTGTTGCAATTGGGATGATACATCTTGTAAAATCATAGAAAATCACTTACAATATTTCCCAATAACGATTCGATAGAGTGTAGGCTGAAACGAAAGGCTCTAATCCAACATCAAAAGACTGTGAAGATATATCTAAATAAGAAATACAAGGACACTCACACCGAGGGTGTTTGTGTCCTCTATTTTCAACCCCAAATTTGAACCATAGGTGCACAATGTCTTGCTCTACTCATTTATGTTTTCTAAATTTTTCTATGAACTTCTGTATATTCTATATTTGCATCGGAATAGTAAATTGTACTATTAGCCTAGTTAGATCATTGCATTTCATTTTTAGTAAATTTCTAGATTTGGTTAAGGTTTGGTTGACTTACCAATCAAGATGTGATTCAATAAAACATACCTTATCATGTCCATCAAACCCCCATTCACTCACATACATCACACACATACACATTAATTCATTGAAACTTAGGAGGTGATAATCCCTAAGGTGAAAACCCAAAGGACCCCCTTTTCCTATGTTTCATTTTGGTGAACCTAACGTGTTAACATTATATACCTTTTAAAATTTCCCAGAATTCACCCTAGATAGAGATTTTACATATCATTTTTATGCATTCCTCATTTAGGGTTTCATTTTTGCATCATAAAAAGGTATAAAAAAATTCAAAAAACTACATTTGTATTGCATTATAGATTGCAATAGGGTTTGTTTCAAACCATCTTATATCATAATTACATTCAAATTGCATTCATTAGGTCAATAAAGGCTGAAATTATTCATTGCACTCAAATTGCATCTTTCATTTAAGTTGAAAAAGTGAAAAAATTGTATAGTTTTGTTTTAAAATTACATCAAACCATCATTTAAAAAAAATTTCATCTTGTAATCAGTCAATTATTGCATATTAGATCTAAAAATTGTACTCAAAACTTTTCATTTATTATTCACATTTTCACACTTGCATTTTTCAAACTCATAGTCATAAAATCAACAAAATCTTGAAAAATATTCATTGTCAAAACTACCTGCACACAGATCTAGGAACCCTAAACAACACCCTAAATAGTTAAAATTTGAGTTTTTGAAATCTTTTCTAGGACATAGGCACCATGGGCACCTTTGTCCTACTTTTTTCAGCCCAAATTTCTAGGACAAAGATCTCTCAATATCCTCTATCTAGATCTAATGTTTGTTTTTCAATTCTATTTACAAAACTATCTGGTTTTGATCATTGATACATAAGACAAGTAGAAACATGCTGCCTTTTCAAACATATGGTTTTCATAGGGTAACACATGGATTGTATGATTGTAATCTCCCTAGTAATGAGCACAATCTAAGGAAACAAAATGAAGTCATTGACAAGCATGTTAGTCATTCTTCCTATACCCCTCCTATTTATGAGGCTATCTTCATGCAAGAGAATGAAATCATTGAAAATTTTCTTAATATCACCTTGCCTAATATTCATTCATCTCCCAACATCTCTCACAATTGTAAGAATGTTTTGGTGCAAGCGGATGCAATCATGGAGAATCATGTCCATGACAACCATAGTTCTTCTCCCAATACCTCACCTACATGTGAAGAAGATATCTTGGTGTTAGAAGATCCAATCATTAAGCATCATGAGAATTTTGTTTGATCCTCTCCCCCTACCTTTCCTACTCAGGAAGATATTATGGCACAAGAGGATGAAATCATTGATACATTTATTTCAAAAGATAGTAAGAGGGATTACATAGATGAAGATGCTAAGATAACATTTGATCCCCCATCGATAGAAGAGCATCAATAGGAAGTTAAAGCTATTGAGGTTATGAATGCACAATTGACTATTAGACCTCATTTGATTATTGGACCTCCTAAAACTCCTTTAGGACCTTCTAAAGTTCCTCTAATTATTGGATCTCCTCTCATTATAGGACCTCCTAAACCTCATGGCCATATCCTAGGCTTTACAAAACAAATTACTAGTAATCAAGTGTCTCAAAAACCAAGTTATCACACTATAGCTCACACATAAAACACTAGAATAATAAGAAACCAAAAAAAATTCAAGATCCATCCCATTGCCTCAGCCATACCTCCCACCTGCATCTAACATTCTACAATGTAGTGCTAAATAATTTGATCTTGTTGAGAAACTTCGCAACACTCCCGCTAAGATGTCTTGTGGTATTTGATTAAAACATCACCTATTTACAATGGAATGTTTTAAAATGCTTTGCAAAAAGTTGTTATCCCTCCTAGTCTGCAACCAACTAATGTTGCAGCTTTGATTGAGAATATGGATTCACCTATTATGGACATTGTCTTTCATCGAAATGAGTTACCTCCTTTAGAAACACAAAAAAATGATGCCTTGATGATAATGGCTATTATTAATAGGGTTGGGATTAGGCATACCCTTATTGGAAATGGTTTGTGGCTTAATGTTTGTAGTGTGAACCTTTTGGATAGAATTTGAGAAGATAAGACTAAAATCCAACTAGTTGATTTATCCATCAGTGGTTTTGATAATGTGGGAGAAAAACCACTTGGTGTGATATCGTTCCCTATAAAATTTGGTACGGTTGTATTCCAAACTCCTATCCATGTCATACCCCATGATATTTCAGACAATATTCTCTTGGGTAGAACATGGATTCATGAAATGAAAGGAGTGTCTTCAATGCTTCATCATTCAATGAAATACATATACAATAATAAGGTTTACAGAATAAAAGTTTATCTTAAATCTGAAATTTTTTTACAAACTAAATTAGGAGTAGAGTCCCTTTAGAACATAGACACCAACTACAAAGTGGAACCTTTACAAGTTGAGGAAAAAGATGACTGTATTTCATCGATGAAAAAACTATTGGAAGATTATTCCAGGGGTTCATTATATTTCACACCTACATTCATGGGGGATTACAAGATTACATAATAAAAATCAAGAAAAAAGAAAGAAGCCACAATGATATCAACACAATCTATTAAATCCTCTACAAATTCTAAAAAAGAGGAAAACACAAATTACACATAAAATTATGATGAATATAATTATGAAAAACTACCTTCCTCAAAAGAAATGGAAGCCATTTATGGAAGTGGTTACCAATTCTTGAAAATTTTTGGTTAAAATAGAAAAGGATGTGATTCAAAGGAACAAGAGATTCATGTTCCCATAGAGCTAAATTTGCAATGAAAAAAAAAGGTCTTGGTTATTGTCCTTCAAAAATAATGGAAACATCAAAAAGATCTTCTCTCAATCATTCAAGAGACAAATAGCATTAGTTGCTACTCCTTGCCATGTTGTAGTTGTAGTAGCATAACATACTCACTACCATGCATGGGGGTATAAACTAGGCTTTATGCAATCATATTTCATCTTGCAAGGAGAAGTATATCATCATCCATCTTGGTTCACCTTTGTCCCTACACTTGGGGGAAATGGGTTAGATAGCCATGTGTTAGGTGTATTCCTTCTAGCAAGGGATCCCTTTGTATCTCCTTAAAATGTTATTGTACCAAGTACACTAACATTTTAAGGGTGGAGCATATAATCCCCCATTCATTGTTTGCATAAGAAATTTCCCCTTATTAGTGATGATAACATACATCTCCTAGGAACTGTGACCTTGTCAATCAAAGTGTGGCCTTCTTTCTTTATCTAAAGTGTCTCCTTTGTGGTGATATTAAGCTTGGTGTCCTCTAAGTGTGTGACCTTTCTTGGCATATGATGTTCATCTTGGTGGTAATACTATGGCTAGTATTTTGTAAGGTGTTAGTCTTCTATTCCATGATTGGTCCTCTCTTGGTGGTGATGTCATGTGTGATATTCCCTAAGGCATGACCTTTCATGTCTTGAAAAAAATCCCCTTTGTTGTTTTTGTAAATCACCTTTTATGGTGGTATTATTGGAACACCCCTTAAGTTTTAGCCATATACTATCATCATTTATGAACCCCTTGAGGTGAGTATTGTTCGTCCCTCATGACATTAAACCTTGTGCACCCCATGAGGTGAGTTTTGTTCAATCCCTATGACATTAAACCTTGTACACCCCCTGAGGTGAGTTTTGTTCATCCCCATAAAGCTAAACCTTGTGCACCCCATGAGGTTATTTTTGTTCATCTCCCATGACGTTAAACCTTGTGCACCCCTTGAGGTGAGTCTTGTTCGTCCCTCATAATGTTAAACTTTATGTAACCCCTGAGGTGAAATTTTGCAAGATAATTCATGGATTTATCATAATGGAGATTGTTGGGTCGTGAACTTGAGAACCCCATTTAACATGACCACCTAGCATAACACAACTTTATTTCCAATGTCCAGCCATGTGTTTCATTAGTGTTTAGCATAACACAACTTGCTAGCCTTGTGGAACCCATCATATTGCATGGACACCTAGCATAACATAACTTGCTTGCTAGTAGATCTATATGTAGCTCATGAGTGATTTGGCATAACACATGTTGATAGTCCTCATGATAGAATCCTCTTGCCTAACATTTATTTAATTAATGACATTAGGTATTTGAGACAAATTAAGATTAAGGTCTCTTTACCTTACTGACTCAAATCCTTTGAGTAGTAACCTTGTGTTTTTTTTTTCAATAAAAGGCTATAAGCCGACTAGATATATAAATATAATAAAGCAGCTGATTACAAAAATATTGTATTTGTATCCCAAATGCAAAATACTAGGAAACCTATATGATATCATCTTGATAGATACAATACACTTGATCTCAGGATGATCATGTTTTCAAGCCAAAACTTGTCAAAATTCTAGGAAATCTATATGATATCAGCATGGTAAATTTAGCAAACAGTTGTTTACAAGCCTATTTTATGCTGCTTCAAAAAGATCATGCTTCAAACATCATTGTGTTTGTGTTTATTTTGTTTTCATTTATATGTTATGTTATATCATGTGTTTTCGTTGTGTATGCTTTGTGTTTTCTGACATGTATGTTTATGTAGTCTTGTTGCATATTATACATGTGTGTTCCTTTGTGCTTATGTTGGTTTGCCACAAGATCTTGGATCTTGGGGGCTTATGCACTCCCCCTAGATCCTTAGTCATCCTATCTCTTCAACATTTGAAAAATCGAACCCCTCTTGAAATTTTTTATAGTTTAGTGTGATTCTGGGCATAAGTTCATACTCTCACTAAAGTGGAGGTTAAATTTACTATCATAAATTGTCACCCTTGAAAATTTCACTTTATGTTTTGTACCCCCTTAAATTAATGGACCTAATTGAGTACCTAATTTCCTAAATTATGGATTCTATGGCCCATTTTTAACAATTACCAATGAATTGCAAGTGGGAAACAATTGCATTTATCTAATACCTTGTCTCGACACTAAAATTCCTAGAAAATAGGGGCAAGACACTCACACCCTGGGTGTGAGTGTCTCCTTAATTTGGGTCCAATTTTAAATATGTCATTGTTAGAAATTTAATATTTATAATTCAATTGTCTAAAGTTGGATATCACAATTTATTTTTGAGAAATTGAATAAATACCTATAAATAACAATTTATTGCATCATTTCAAATCTAACAACAAGCATTAAGGAGAACTTATCATCAAGCAATTATTTCCAAGAGCATTCAAGAGCAACATTTTTAGTGATTCATTGTAGCAATTCAAGATTGAAGCATCATGCCAAATATTATGTGAGTTCATTCTTGTTTATGTTGTCATATTTTTTGTGAAGGCTAACCCTTTGTAGGTCTCCAAGAAATTCAAGCATTCAATAAATTCAAGTAAGCAAGATCCAATACCTTGAGGTGATGTGAATGGCTTCAATCCTTCAAGGAAGCCATTGAAGGGTGGTGAGTTGCAACACTTTGTGATTTCATCATTCCTTCCTATCATTGACATTGACATTATGGAAGTGGAAACACTAACACGAGGTTTGACCAAGACACACCCCTAAATGACGAATCTCTTCTCTTTGTGAAATTGTAGGTTTCGGGTCTAACAAAGATTGAAGGAAGTTTGAAGATGCATTTTCCATTGTTGCAATTGAAATCCTACATCTTGTCAACTCAAAAAAACTCACAACATTTCTCAACAGTGATCCAACAAATCTACAGGTGGAAACATAAGGATCTAATCCAACATCAAAGGACTATGAAGATAGATCTAAAAAAGCACTACACGAACATTCATGCACTAGGTGCTTGTGTCTTCCATTTTTAGCCCCAGATTTGAACCATAGGTGCACAATGTCCCACTCTTCTCATTTCTATTAGCTAAATTTATGTATGAACTTTTGTAACTTATGTATTTGTATCAGAATAGTAAATTGTGCTATTATCCTAGTTAGATCATTACATTTCATTTTTAGGACATTTCTAGATTTGGTTAAGGGCTGGTTGACTCACCTATCAGGATGCAAGTCAATCACATACCTTTATCAAATCCATCAAACCCCCATTCACTCACATACATCCCACACACATAGACATTAATTCAATGAAACTTAGGAGAAGGTGGCAATCCCTAAGGTAAAAATCTAAAGGACCCCCTTTTCCTATGTTTCATTTTCATTAAATTATTTTATTATTTATCCTAGACTAATAAATTATTTTAGTTTCATGGATTGAAATTCAAGGTGTTTGGGTTCTCTATTTCTATCTTCTAATTAATTAATGCTCTTTTTGAATTTCAAATTATTTATCCAAAATCTAATCTAATTTAAATAATTTTTAAAATAATTTTCTTCACATAATAAATTTAACTAATGCTAGTGCTTTGAAAAGAAAAGAAAAATAAAATAATAGATTACATTTAAAAATAATAATTACTTCTGCATAAATTTAACTATTACACTTATGTTTGTAATGCTAATACTAAATTCTTGAATATTGATTTTGTAAAATAAATTAACTTAACTATTCTAAACACTTAAGATTTTCTTTTGCAAATATAATTTAACATTTTCTTTTCTTTTTGTAAGGGATTAGGGCCCTTTCCCTGCTTAATCAATCAAAAACATTTGAAAATTCACTTTTGAAAATATAATCTAATTAATACTAATTTCTTAAATATGCTTGAAAAATAAATGAGTTTAGATAATACTAATTCTTTTTGAAGAATAAATAAATTTAAAGTATTTTACAAAACTTTTTGAAAATTGGGGTTCAGGCCCTAGCTCGGTTGGCTAAATCTTTCCTATTGTAGGAGGTTGGTCACGAGGTCTAGTTTCCCCCACCCTCGTGGTACCGAAGGGTGTGTTGCACTAGCACCGCCGGTCACGTTAAAAAGTTTACCAGGCGCACTGTAGTTTATATGGGGTCGTACTACCCAATTCCTGCAGTCTAAAAAAAAAAAATTGAAAATTAATAAACTTAAACTAATATTAATTCCTTTGAAAATAATCAATCTGAAACACTTGAAATTACTCTTGAAATGATTATCTCCAATCGATTCTTCCTTTGCTCATACATTAGGGCTTCATGATGCTTTCTCATAAGATGGTTCCAAAGGGTTATCTCCTGTATGAACAGCTGGGTTTGACAAAGTTTTACCCAATGATCTAACTAGTAGTTCGAGTCCTTTGGTGCCCTCATGGCGACGCCCTTCAACAGTGCCAAGGGGTATTTCTTCTGCTCTGACTGCTTCAGCAAGCCCTAGCATTAGCCTCCAGCCGTTGTGGAAATCTCTCCTCTCATCTGTGGTACCTAAATCTGCTGCTTTGTTGGGAAAAACAAATTCATCACAATGAACTGCCACAAGTGATACAGGGTTAGATACATCTAATGAAAAGAGTTACCTAAATTCTGGGGTTTTCAACATAAGTTCTAATGGCTCTTTCAAACTACCTAAGATGAGTTTTTCAGAATCTAGAGTCTCCATTGAAAGTTTTGCGATTGTTGTTGAATCAAAGGTATGTGAAAATACATGTGCAAATACTCAAGTGCCTCATGTATCATTTATTTCTGATTTGAGAGGTCACATGAGTCTGGGATGTAAAGTCCTCAAATGTGCAAAAGTATCCCCTGTCCTAGAGTTTGGGGATGAAGTGCTGCAAGGAGAGAAAATGTTTTCTTCTCATGCCTTAATCTGTCGTTTTCACCAATTTTGGCCATCTGCATCAGTTTTGAACATTTGGATAAAAAAAAATTGGCAACCCTTACTACAAAATGCTCCAAAAAATTCTCACTACTCAGGGTTTTTTTATCGCTGTTTTTTATTCCATCAAAGATAGGGATTCCATCTTATTTGACCACTAGTGGTCTTGGAAGTAGCACTATCTTTTTCTCAAAGCTTGGCATCCAGCCTTCAACCCTTCTTCTGAATCCTTCAACATTATACCATTTTGGGTTCAACTTCCTAATCTTCCGCTTCAGTTTTTAGCTCTAGTCTTATTTCAAATCTATTAGAAATTCTTTAGGTTTTTTCTTGGTTGTAGACAATAAAACTACAAAATTTTCACACACTACTTTTGCTCGAATCTTAGTACATTTGGATATCTCCAAGGACCTACCTTGAATATAACTCTAAAAGTTGATGGTTGTTCCTAGAATCAATTATTGGACTATGAAGGTCTTCCCTTTTGATGCAGGAGATGCTTTGAAATAGGTCATGTGGTTGTAGCATGTCACATTAAAGATAAATGAGTTAAAAAAAAACCATCATGGTGTAAAGATGTCCTTTCAAAGCCCTACTCTCTTAGGTAGAAAGCAACTAATTCTTCTACTTTATCACCGGATCTTTCAACGTCAAAGCCTCTCCCAACAAATCGGATGTGAAGGATGTCACCTTTCAACAACATAAAAAAAACCACTTCCATTTGGGCCAAAATCTGCTTCATTCATGACTCTAGTAGCAAAGTATGATGTGAAGTTTGACACTCTTCCACAAGGTCAACAATCAATTAAGCTTGGGAATCAAAAGAAACATTCAGAGGATGGTGATCGAGACATTTCACCAAGTAAATCTTCAGTTCTTGAGAAGGCTTATATGGACAACCATTGGATTCTTGTGCAGAAAAGAAAGAAATCTTACTCCAAAATGTCTGCTTGTGAAGGGGGTTAGTTTGGGTCCCATTATCGAGATGTTTTTGTAAGAATTTATGTATCTAATAAGAGTTACAACCAGAGGTTTTCTTCCTGGTTCTTTCCTGTCGGTATGCTCTTTCGAACTAGGTTTTTGTTACATACTATTTATTTATATATTGAATATTACAGTGGCTCGCCACTTTTTCCAAAAAAAAAAAATGATTAGATTTGAGTAAAAATGAATGATTAAATATCAATTTAAAAAATGTTTTAAAATAAACTTTTAAAAATTTTGGAGCATTATTTGTTTCTTTCAATCCTAAAAAACATGACATTTTAAAAGAGATAAGAAATTAAATGTAAACACAAGGAATCCACACCTTTTTGTTCTCAAAGTTGTAATCTTCCAAAAATCTTCTAAAAAGACAAAATCTTTTTAAAATTTGAAATCTTCTCAAAAGCCAACCTCCAAAAATCTTCCAAAATCCTCAATTTATATAAATTAGAGGATAATTGATATTTTTGAAAGGATATGCAAATTAAATAAAAGCATTATCTATTATTATAAGATTCTTTCTAAGAATAACTCTAATACTTTCATGTCACCAATTATTTCATAAAAATGTGTAACTCTCGTGTTGTCATTATTTCTTTTCATAGAATATGCTATGAATACCAATATTCTTGTGATAAAATATAATTTATAACTCCCATCTTTGTCATAGAATCTCTCGTGAATAGCATTATTCTTTTCATAGAATATGATATGTAACTCCTATAGAATAATATTTGCATCATGAGTTAAAATAATTGTAAAATATTTCTTTTCTTTAACAATAATAAAAGTTGATAAGGTATAAATATTTTATATTATAATTAAATTAATTTTTTTACCTTAAACTTCTATATATATTATCTCAATATTTATTTATTTATTGAATTTAATGTACTTATAAATTTTGAATTTATTTATTATTTTTTAATTTACTAATAAATTCTAAACTTATTTCTCCCTTACCTTTTTATAAATATCTATTTCAAAATTTTCTTAAGAGTTTTTTTATTGTTCTAATGGAATGGGTTATGTCATCCTTCTCTCTTTAGATTGTGTATCGTCTTGATGCACTTATAGATTCTTAAAGGAGCTTAAATAATGTTAACATTCACCCATCAAAATTTGACCCATTAAATTATTTTATTAAGTCCCATTTTGTAGGTCAAATAGATAGGAATTATCATTTCAACTCATTTTTTCCATAACCAAAGATACATGGTGCAAATTAAAATATTTAGTATAATCACCTCAAAAATAAAAACAAAATTATTTAGAATAAATATCCATTCCAAAACTAAGACATAATAAGTCATAAAATGTATATTAATAAAAATATATAAATTTCAATAATAAGTCAAAAATACCTATCCACCCCAACAATAATTTATAAAATACACTCATTCAAACAATAAGTTATTAGATATATATCGATTCCAACAATAATATATCCATTACAATAAATAAAATATTCTTTACAATAATAATTCATAAAAAGTATATTTATTGTAATAAATAAGTCAAATATTACTATTCCAATAATATGTTATAAAATGTATATTCATTTCAACAATAAATCTTAAATATATTTGTTTCAACAATAATAATATTTTTTCCTACTCTCCCGCTCTCCCTAGGTTTGAATTGTTTGTGCACATGGTTAAGCCCATGTCAGGGGTACCCCACGGTCCCCCCTATCCTCTTCTAACTAGATTCTCGCTACAACACATGCGGTGTCGTCCTTGGAGGTTTCCAATGTGTTGCCCAAAGTTGGGGATCTCATGATTCCTGGAAAGTTTGCAGATGTAGTGCTTGAGATTCCTTTAACCCTGGTGTCTAAAGGATGGAAAGACGTGTTGACCAACACGAGCGTGACTTCAAAATTTCTTGTTCCTGGTCCTGGTGAGGTTATATTGGTTATGGGCACTAATTATTCTATCCCTGAAGCCATTAGCCACATGATTGTTTCCTCCATGGAGCATGTGATGGTTGGAAAGTTCTTGTACTTTCGACCCTTTGTTGATATGGTTCATAGTTTCTACAAAATGGTGTTTGAAGGGCAGTGTGAGTGTCTGTGTCATGGCAAGTGGAATTTTCCTTTTTAAGTTCACGACAAAAGGGGACGTGGTCTTAGTTCTATCTTTGGACCCTTGGGTCTATGGGAAGCATGCGTAGTCATTGTGCCACTGGAAACTAGGGTTTGACCCTACTATTGATCTCAACAGTCAGCCCCTATCTGGGTGCGTCTCCTTGGTCTTCCCTTAGAATCCTGGGATGAATCAATTTTTAGAAGAATTGATGATACTTTGGGCTAGTTCATCACCTCAAACTCTATCACCAAATCCATGTCTAGGTTAGTTTTTTCTCGCTTCTGTGTTAAAATTGATATAAACAAGATTTTACCAAACTTTGTGAAGCTTTATTCAGTCTTTGAATCTTGGACTCAACAAGTCTTCTATGAGAATGTTGTGATTTACTACCAAAAATGTTCTAATTCAGGTCACCTTATTTTGGACTACAAGTCCATGATTAGACCTATCCCTTGCCCCAGTGCTCCTAGAAAAGAGTTCCCTACTAATTAATTCCCTTTTGAAGTTGACATTCTCAAGATCATTGAGTCCCCAAACAAGACCGGGCCTGCTAACCTTGTGATTCTGATGGATCTAGTTGGGTCCCTGGTTGACTCTACTATTGTGCCCAATGGTCATTCCCCCACAAGTGCCCTAGTGTGTAAACCCCCAAGTCCTAGCTCTGGTGTGAACTAGGATTCAGAGGAATCTTTGGAGAAGCCTCCCTCACCTACTATGGGTGTGGAGGAAGGCAAGATCTAGGAGGATGGAGTTTTGTTGGATAAGCCTAGTATTGGACTAAATGAGACTATTGAGGTGACTCACTCTCAACCTGTGGAAGATGAACTTTGGTAAACCCACAAGAGGAAGGGTAAACAAAAGAAAGCAGATTTGGGTGGTGAGTCTAAGCCTGGTCAACCCAACCAACGGTTGACCAGGTACAGAGAATCAACAAAGGAAATTACGATAGGCAAGTAGAGGACATTAGAAGTTTCCTCAAAGAAATTTTTAAAATTAAAGTCCTTTCATGGAATGTGAGAAGGCTAAATAGCCTCCACAAATAGTTTTCCCTAAAGAACTATGTTTTGGAACACAAAATAGATGTTTTACTTCTACAAGAAACCAAGATGAAGGAAACCATTTTTGAACCTATAGCTAATTATATTTTTCTAAATGCCCTTTATGCTTATAGTGATGTGGATGGGGCTTCGGGAAATCTTTCTATAATGTGGAATCCCATGAGGATCTCTAGTTATAAACTATTCTATTGTAAGAACAGTGTGGGGTTCACGTTTTCTATTGTTGGGGACTCCTGGTCTTTGATCAACATTTATGCTCCCAATGTTTGGAATGTGAAGAAAACCCTCTGTCAGGAAATATCTAACTAGATATTGACTAATAGGGGAGACCGATGGATGGTGGCAAGCAATTTCAACTTCCCCCTTTACCCCTCAGAGAAGAATGGTGGGCTAATGGATTACTCTGACAACATGTCTGACCTAGCTAATTTCTTGAACAGTACTGGTTTGGTGGATGTTGATTTGCAGGGCCAGTCTTATACTTGGTACAATAGACGTCTTGAGCTTGGCCTGATCCAAGTCTATTTGGATAGATTCCTTTTTTTTCCTAATTGGATTTCCATGCTTCATGCTAATCTATTGGCTCTACCCTGTACTATTTCTGACAACAACCCCTTTCTGCTATCCCTAAATGAACACTTTATTGTTGGTTTGTTCCCCTTCCAGTTTGAGATCATGTGGAACTCTCATCCTTACTTCATGAATAATAGTTCTACTTGGTGGAATATCCTGGTGCATGTCTCCCCTATGTTCCTGATCTGATGCAGAGGGTCTGGGACTTTGAAACAAACACAAAGTTTTCAAGGAACTTAATGATGTAATCTCAACCCTTCTTTAGGCACCTTGGTGGAGACAAACCTCAATAATGCACCAAATGACTTATTTGCCTTCCTTATGGACCCAAACCCTAGGAATACTCTTAAAAGACTCAAACAAACTTGTCTTCAATGATTTCAAAGCCCAACCCTTTGTCTTAGACACAAAACCAATTTTTCACCTTAACTAGGCTTCTAGCCCAACTAGGCCTCTAGCGAAGGATCTTTGACTTTGCACTCAAACTTTCCAAAGGAACCTCTAATATAATGACTATTTCAGATGTGGTTTGTGATGAAAAACAACATATCCAAACCTTGATATCACTTGCTTCAGACAAACCCTTCCAAAATCTGCTGTCTTCTAAAAAACTAGGCCTAATTAGCCCTCTTTTCCAAAGCAACCCCTCTTTAAATTCAACCCCTGACCATGAAACTTTCAATAGTCTCTTAAAACATCCCCAAACCAAGGATTTTCAGAATTTTAGTCCTCTATGACACCCCTAACATGCTCAAACACAAAACCCTCCTTAACTTGCCTCAAAACTAGGGTTTCTTGAAAACTAACCTTCCAATCACTTCCAGAACTTTATTTTAGACTTTTCACTATTAATTCAACATGTATCAACTATTACAACTCAAAAACATACCCCTCCTTAAGGCATATCTTCTACTGCTATACCCTAGCCTCCATCTTCAAGCATTTTTCACTCTGATTTCTTGGTGTACACCACTTGATTCCTCTTTCCTACAATTTAGGTTGTTAGATTGATATGATACAAGTTAATTATGATCCATTTCATTGGTCTCAATCATATATTCCCATGAAATGGATCATTCATCATGAAAAACCCTCAAAACTAGTGAAAATTATGTGTTTCCTTGAGGACAGTCAGAAGTTTTGTACAAAAAATTGTTTTTTATTGACTTTCAGAGCATACAAAGGTCTTAAATCATGTAAATTAAAGTCCTTAAGCCATCAAAATGAATCAAAGTTCAATAGGAATCAATAAAACATCAAAAAGAACACAAAAAGATGCAAGAACTAAAGTTTTCTTATTTTTTTCTGAGAACAGTCCGTACAATCACTTCTCCACACACCCCAACCTCCATAAAAATGATCATTTTTGGGTTATGGAACCATTCCCCAACTGATCCAACTATTTTGCATTGATTTTCTTTCATTAAAGTGACTAAATCTCCTAAAACCCATTTACCCGCCTAAAGTGGAATTCAAAAATTTGAATTTACAAACTTGAAATTTATTGAATTCTACCACCTAAAAACTATTGGATCTTCAATATCCAGCCTTATTCGACCTACTTAAAGCATTAGATTACTAATTAAACTCCTAGAACATGACAATTCCATTTACATAGCATTTTGGTCCTAGGGTCCTTATCAGGACCCTTAGGACAGTTGACTGCTTCCAAGTTATTTCCCATTTCAAAAGCCATTATAGGCTTCAAAAGATTATAATTGATGTTTTGATTAGCTTGGCAGGTCCTCCTGACCCCTGCACACTCTTGACCCCTGAAGTGTTCCTTGAAGGGCTTGGGTTCTCCTGCACCATTCTCCCTAAGAAAGAAAAAACTCTTGCCCCAAGAATCATCTAACTTGCTGTCAGAATACTACTCCTTGTTCTTGTATCCCTGCATCTTCTGATCACAAACCAAGAAATCACCCAAGGTCACCTTCTTCCTCTTCTGCCAATCTACACTCTTGACATTCATCATGTGAGAACCAAAACAAGGTTTGGTTTGTCCTCTTTGTTGTTTGATAACAATATGTTCTTGTGCCCTATTCCTGCCCTCATTCCACTGTCTCCTTGGTGAAAGAACTCCACCATTATCACCCTCAACTATAGGGCATGCAATGTCTCCAACCTTGACACTGTCTAAGTCCCATAAAGTCTGATTTGAAGGACTGTCCACCTCATAACCCTGCTACAACTTGTCTTTTCTCAACCTACCAATGTCTTCCCTTGTCTCACCCTGCTTACTTACCTGCAAATGTTTCTCAAAACAGATCATAAAACTTTCATTTGACTGCTCCAAAGGCAAAGGCACTAATTTGTATCTAACATCTCCTTTATGCACCAAATATGTATTATGGAATCCATCATGCAATGTCCTTCTAGTATACTGCCATGGTCTCCCCAAGATGATATGACCAAAATTCATTGGAATGACATCACAAAGCACCCTATCATGATATGATCCAATTGAGAAATCTACAAAAGCTCTCTTACTAATCTCTACATGTCATCCTTGAGTTACCCAAGTGGCCTTGTAGGGAGTAGGATGATCAAATGTTTCAATCCCCAACTTGGTTATCATATCAAGTGAAACTAAATTGCTATGTGACCCTGAATCTATGAGCAATCTGCAGATCTTACCATGACTGAGACAATTAGTCTTAAAGATAGTTACCTTTGGCTCTTGATGAAGTCTTTCTCCTTGCTTGACCATAAGAAACTCACCATCAGTCACAGGGTCTGCCATGAATGTTTTTGATTCTTCCTTTTTGTCCTCTTCTTCTTGTACCAAGTTAGCTCTCCTATCTCTGCCCTTATTAGCTTGTTCCCATTTAGGACACTTGAAGGAAGGATGCCCTAGTTCATTGCAATTGAAACACCTACCTGTGAATGGGAATCTACCTTTTCCAAATCTTCCTCCTCCTCTAGGAGTGTATCCACCTCTTTGATCAAAAAATACCTCTTTGCCTTTGTCATTGCTGCTCTTGTCATTGCTGCCTTGTCCTTGCTCTCTATTACCTCTACCTCTGTTTGAACTACCTCCTCTTCCACCATTGCTTGATCTTTCTTGCTTCCTTTTCACCTTTTCCTCAGCTCCAATGGCCAACTGAAAAAATTCTCCTAATGTCCTTGGCAATTGCAAACCAATCTCATCTTGTAGATTGTACCTCAAGCCATTGATGTACCTGGCTATTTTCTCATCCTCTTCTTCATAACCCCCTTTGATACTAAGCTTGTGAAATTGCTCAGTGTAGGACATCACATTCATGTCCTTTTGCTTTAAATTTTGTCTCATCCTTTTCACATGAATGGTATAATTAGATGGTAGGAACTGCTCTTTGACCAAACTCTTCATGCTAGCCCATGTGGAGACTTTCGTCAATCCTCTAGCCATCCTATCATTCTGAAAACTAGTCCACCATGTCAATGTTGTGCCTCTCAACTTGGTTTTGGAAAACTTAACCTTCCTCTCTTCATCCATCTCTTCAAACTCAAAATAGTTTTCTAAGGCATCAAGCCATCCCAACACCTCTTCACTATCCATCTTCCCTTGATAGATAGGCAAGTATATGCGACTCTTCCCTCCATGACCTTGTACTGCCTTCAACAATCTCAGTAACCTTCTTTCCACAGGGTCCTCTGTCTCATCTGCTTGTTGTTCCTGATTTACCCTCACATGCTCTTCATCTTCATCATTGTCTTCTTGGTCTTCTTGGTCTTCTCTCCTCCTACTCCTCTCAAGGTTATTTATCCTTGCTTGCATGGTCTCTCTCTCCCTTCTCCATTTCCTTTCTTCTCTTGCTCTGGCCTGCTCTCTTGTTGCTTCTTGTTCCCTTCTTTCTCTTCTCTCCCTTTCCAATATTTCCCTTAACTCCTCCAACTCCCTTGCCAATTGATTTTTAGGTGCCATTGTAATTCTCCAATCCCTAAAGGACTTATTCCCTGCTTTGATACCACTCTGATGTAGAGGGTCTGGGACTTTGAAACAAACACAAAGTTTTCAAGGAACTTAATGATGCAATCTCAACCCTTCTTCAGGCACCTTGGTGGAGACAAACCTCAATAATGCACCAAATGACTTATTTTCCTTCCTTATGGACCCAAACCCTAGGAATACTCTTAAAAGACTCAAACAAACTTTTCTTCAATGATTTCAAAGCCCAACCCTTTGTCTTAGACACAAAACCAATTTTTCACCTTAACTAGGCTTCTAGCCCAACTAGGCCTCTAGCGAAGGATCTTTGACTTTGCACTCAAACTTTCCAAAGGAACCTCCAATCTAATGATTGTTTCAGATGTGGTTTGTGATGACAAACAACATATCCAAACCTTGATATCACTTGCTTCAGAAAAACCCTTCCAAAATCTATTGTCTCCTCAAAAACTAAGCCTAATTAGCCCTCTTTTCCAAAGCAACCCCTCTTTAAACTCAACCCCTGACCATGAAACTTTCAACAGTCTCTTAAAACATCTCCAAACCAAGTATTTTCAGACTTTTAGTCCTCTATGACACCCCTAACACGCTCAAACACAAAACCCTCCTTAACTTGCCTCAAAACTAGGGCTTCTTGAAAACTAACCTTCTAATCACTTCCAAAAATTTATTTTAGACTTTTCACCATTAATTCAACATGTATCAACTATTACAACTCAAAAACATACCCCTCCTTAAGGCAGATCTTCTACTGCTATACCCTAGCCTCCATCTTCAAGCATTTTTCACTCTGATTTCTTGGTGTACACCACTTGATTCCTCTTTCTTAAAATTTAGGTTGTTATATTGATATGATACAAGTTAATTATGATCTATTTCATTGGTTTCAGTCATATATTCCCATGAAATGGATCATTCATCATGAAAAACCCTCAAAACTAGTGCAAATTTTGTGTTTCCTTGAGGACAGTCAGAATTTTTGTACAAAAAATTGATTTCTATTGACTTTCAAAGCATACAAAGGTCTTAAATCATGTAAATGCAAGTCCTTAAGCCATCAAAATGAATCAAAGTTCAATAGGAATCAATAGAACATCAAAAAGAACACAAAAAGATGCAAAAAATGAAGTTTTCCTATTTTTTCTGAGAACAGTCCGTACAATCACTTCTCCACACACCCCAACCTCCGTACAAATGATCATTTTTGGTTTATAGAACCATTCCCCAACTGATCCAACTTTTTTGCATTGATTTTCTTTCATTAAAATGACTAAATCTCCTAAAACCCATTTACCCGCCTAAAGTGGAATTCAAAAATTTGAATTTACAAACTTGAAATTTATTGAATTCTACCACCTAAAAACTATTGGATCTTCAATATCCAACCTTATTTGACCTACTTAAAGCATTAGATTACTAATTAAACCCCTAGAACATGACAATTCCATTTACATAGCATTTTGGTCCTAGGGTCCTTATCAGGACCCTTAGGACAGTTGACTCCTTCCAAGTTATTTCCCATTTCAAAAGCCATTATAGGCTTCAAAAGATTATAATTTATGTTTTGATTTGCTTGGAAGGTCCTCCTGACCCCTGAAGTGTTCCTTGAAGGGCTTGGGTGCTCCTGCACCATGATCTTACATAGGCTCAAACACATCCAAAATATGGTTAAAGGATGGAACAAGAGGGTTTTTGGGGATGTTTTCCATTAAAAAAAAGTTGTTTCTAACAAGATTGACAAGTTACAAAAGAGGATGGATGAAGGTGATACCAGTATCTTGACCTGTCAATAGGAAAGTGTTGAACGTTTGGAATGGGAAAACAATTTGAAGAAAGAAGAAATATTTTGGAAGCAAAAATTCATAATACAATGGCTAACTGAGGGGGACCAAAACACTTCTTTCTTTCATGTTTCGGCCCTCAAACATAGGAAAATAAATAAAACAAAAAAGCTAAAAAAATGAGTTAGGGGATGAGGTGTCCCATCCCTTGCAGATTGGGCTATTTGTTGTTGGCCACTTCAATAAGACCTCTCTACTCCTTCTGAGGCTCCCACCCTAGTGTTGGATGCTCTACTATTGGAACCCACTCCTAACTCCATATCCATTGAAGAAAATGATTATATTATGGGGGAAATTACTCTAGAAGAGGTCAAGTATGTTGTGTTTAGTATGGGTTCTTTTAAATCTCCTAGTCTTGATGGTTACCCCTCGACCTTATTTCAAATCTTTTGGGATATTGTGGGTGAGGATCTGACTCTAGCGGCTTGGTATTTTTTCAATTCTATAAAATTGCTCAAACAGTTAAACCATACCTTCATTTCCCTTGTGCCTAAAATTGAGGAACCTTAGACCATGGTGTATTTCTAGCCCATTAGCCTTTGTAACACTGTTTATAATATTTTTTCCAAAATTTTGGTGAACCGCTTGAAGCCCCTTCTGGAAAAAATGGTAAGCCCAAGTCAAAAAGGCTTCATCCCTGGCTACCATATCTTGGATATGGCTATATCCACTCATGAAATTTTACATTCTATGGATAGGTGTAATAATACTAGTATGGCTCTGAAGCTTGAAATTTCTAAAGCTTACAATAAAGTTTTATGCGACTTTCTTCCTAAAGTCCTTGATCGGTTTGGTTTTAATCAAAAGCTGATCAACATCATCTTGGAATGTGTTACCATGGTTCAGTACTCTATTCTAGTCAATGGAGTGCCTCATGGGTTCTTTGTGGTTGGAAGGGGCATTCGTTAGGGGGATCCCCTCTCCCTGTATATTTTTATAATGGTGGTTGATGTTCTAACCAGGAATGTTACTCATATGTTGTTGGAGGGCTCCATCAAAGGTTTCAAACTGGCTTCCACCTTGCATCCTGCTTTCATTCAACAATTTGTTGATGAAACTATGTTATTTGGGAGGACTTCGGTGGTGGAAGCTAGGAAATGGAAAAGCTGCCTCAATCTCTATGTGGCTTATTCAAGTCAATGAAGTTATTATAATAAAAGTATAATCTATTTTTTTAACTGCACTCCTGGTCTGTAGGACCATGTGGCTTTTTTTAGGTTATGTGAGTGCCTCACTTCCTTTGGTCTACCTGGGCCTCCCTGTCACTGTCAAGGAAGTCACTCCCACTTTTTGGAATACTATTCTTGAAAAGATTTAGAGGAAACTTGCTAGATGGAAAGGCTCCCTCTTGAGTCATGTTGGTACACTACAACTCCCCACTACTACCCTTCAGGGGATCCCAGTTTATTTTCTATCCATGTTCAAAATTCCCAATTACATTGTTGAGTAGTTTGAAAAGATTCAAACGATTTTCCTTTGGTCTGGCATAGTTGAGGATAAGAAGAAAATGTCTCTTGTTAGTTGGGAGAAAGTTTTCCTCCCCAAATTTGGGGGAGGGTTAGGCATTAGAAGGATCCAAGCTACAAATAAATCTTTGTTGGACAAGGTTAGTTGGGACTAGTTAAGAAACAAAAAGGAATGGTGCAGGATAATGAGTGCCAAATATCTTGACAATAACCCTCTCATCAAGTGTATTGAGAATGATCACCCTCACGAGTCCCTAGCCTAGAATAATATCTACAAAATGTGAAAGCTACTTCAAGCTAGTCTTCATTGGAAGTTGGGTAGAGGTAATTGTATATGTTTCTGGAAATATCCTTGGCTTCTTGAAACCCTTTGGCCAATTCTAAGTTTAAAAACCTCATGGCACCTGCGACCCATTTTTTTGGCTCGAGGGTTTGTGACTACCTTATTGGACCCCCTGGTGCTAGGTGCTGGAATGACCTGGGCTTATGTTTCCCTCTCTCCCCTAACTTG